>NCQV01071252.1:0-31378 GCA_002740545.1 Lophocereus schottii
ATATATGTATGTATGTCTATGCGTATATATGTATACACCAACATACATATATGCATAGACGTAAGATTAGCCTATCCTCTAAAGGAGTATCATACGTATAGTTTTTTTACCAGTTAATGTTCTCGATAACGATGTACTTTTGGACAATTTGAATGTTTCATTAGCTTTCAATTATTTAATCGTGCAATTTGCTATGGGTATTTTGATGCCCATAATCCCTTCTTGAAAAATAGCCCCAAACAGCGCAAAGTGTAAACAATTTAATTTTGATATCCCCCTAAGTAGTTAAGTATATTGGACTCGCTTGAACAATGTGTGGCAGCAGTGTATCCCATGTACATTGCCGACTTATCACCATAAAAAGATCAAGAACTGTTCGCTTGGGAAAACCCCATTGTGTCGTCATTATTCCATTGAGTCAAGCTACTATAACTCAACGGTGCGATATTGAAAAAATTTCCTTAAAGTTCAGTTTTTGTGCTATTTTCACATTTATAGTATATGCCTTCAAGGATTAGGTTGACTCGACTAGAGTGTCATTTCATATTTGTTGGAGTGGTCAACAAGTATTTAACTTTAAGAATTCATAACTAATTGTAATTGAAGATTAACTCAATGTCGGTAGCAATGTCATTAACTGTTTCAAAGTCACAACTCAAGGTCTTTGATGTTTGGAGTGAAAGACAAGAACATAATTTGAATATACTGGGTTACACTATCCAATCTTCACTATGCATGAATTGAGTGTCAAAGTCAGAATCTCTAACTTTACTTATGACAAAATAATATTTTTAGAAACAATTTATATGATATGTTGGTTTATTCATTTAGATAATTTGTTATTAATATATTAGGAAATAATCCTTTATTTATATCTGAATGGATTCTATCTTATGATGCAGTGTATCCTTGCTTACTATCCAAGATCTTGTAAAAACTTTATTTGATTTCTTCTTGAAATTTTGTAATAATTCAATCTTGAGTTCATTTGTAAAGTATTTCAATTAATTATAGAAGGATCTTTGGGATCAAATCAAAGCCTTCTCCATTAATTATGACATTCAAGTGCCAAATTTGAAAACACCAAGGTTCAAATCAACAACATGGGATTCTTGATAGAATACATTGAAAATTTAAGACCAAATACTCCAATGGTTAAACAGGTTTGGAATCTATAAAAGGTGGAGATGAAGCACATTATAAGACATAAGAAAGAATTACATCGTGAAAAGAGATCAAGTGCTAATGATAATTGTTCTTCATTTGAATATCTCAAAGGGAAATTGTAACAAGTTAGGGAACTTAATTGTGTAGTTAGGTATTGAGAGGTCAATACTTAGTGAATACGCTAGGTAAGGTTCCGTAGTCAATGAGATGGAATGCTTGATATATTGTAAAGCCAAGGTCATTGGTGTGTAATTCTTAATTGAACAAGAAGTAGAGGTGCTTAAATCCTAAGGGAAGAAGTGTCTTAGGCGGTGACTAGCCCTGTTTAGAAGGATGAATATCATGAAAATATCATATGTTTTGTCCCATTTTATTTCAACACTTTAATTCTGTTTATCGCTGACATTGGAGACTAACCCTCAGGGTTGTCATCTTTGACATTGGCTGTACAAATTCAAAGTGCCTTGCAGTTTTTGTAAAGTCTTCATTTTTAAGATCTCACCTTATTCACCCAGACTGATTCTGGTGGTCGTTGTTGTTCCGTTAGGGTGATCTAACATTGACTTTTGGGACCTTCAATTGGTGTTAGAGCTAAGTCCACATACACTAACTTAACCTCTGGGAAAAGATAATGGCTTCCTTTGCAAATGCTGAAATTGATCAATGATGCTCTTTACTAAACCTCCCTTATTTCATGGCTCCAACTTTGCTCGTTGGAAAACGTTTTTGCAGACCTTTATTAAGCACCATGACTATGTGCCTTGGGAGGTTATCTCCAAGGGTGACTTAATACCAACCATGAAGGAAGGAGATAAAATTGTTGCAAAGCCCAAATCAACATTCACTCATGAAGAGACAGGGAAATTGGCCAAAATTTATAGTGCATTGAACATTTTATTTTGTGGTTTTAATTCTAATGAGTTTAACAATGTGTTTGCTTTTGATACAACCAAAGAAGTTTGGGACACATTTCAAACTACATATGGAGAACTAATCAAGTTCGAGAATCCAAAATTAGCTTAAATGTCCATCAACATTAGCCATTCAACATGTAACCTAGAGAATCCATCAAGGGCATGTATATGCACTTTACTAAAATAGTGAACAACATCATGTCCTTGGGGAAAACCTACACCAATGAAGAGATAGTGAGAAAAGAGCTGCAATGTCTTCCGAGAAGCAAGTGGGAACCCAAAGTTGTGGCCATTGTAGAAGCACGAGATATGAAAACCCTCAAGTTAGATGATCTTGTTGGAAAACATCTAACCTATAAAATTCACTTGTATGAAACAATTAAGGGAAATACACACAATAAATCCCAATAACATTGAGATATCACTTGAGGAATCTGAGAATGATGAAGATAAATCAGTGTCTAGGCATGATACGTATGAACTTTACACCCCATTCTACCTAGATTTAGATCCAATAATTAGTAAAATAGGCTGTTTATTTATGTTTTCTTAGTTTTATAGGTAATCAAAATGAGGATAATCGGTGCAAAATATGGCAGAAGTTACGCACATTAACATGAAAATCTTGGAGGATAACTGAACATAATCATGAAGCAATCCCGGGTCAACAACCATAAAAATTATGGGAGAAACAATGAAGAAGAACAATGTACAACTTTGGCATGGATGCCCTATAGTAAGTGGCATAGGGTGCCCATGCCAAATCCTATTTAAGCATTATTTTTATATATAATTTCATAAACACAGTTTCACCTACCTGTGCCACCGACCATGTCGAATTTGCTGTCTGAGGATATATTTAAAGCCCCTTCTCCATTTACATAACAATCTAATTTTTTAGCCTTTAAGAATAGGGTTTAGCCTAGGGTTTAGGAGAGATTAGCGTAGGCTTGGTTTTCTTTTGTAGCCACATTTCAAAAGTAATGAAATTTTGATACATTTAGCATTCTTTCTCTCTCTTTAATCTTCATTTCCATTCAGGTTCTTACTTTATTGAGTTTGATTTGCTAGTTTAGTGCCCAAATTTACATACTTTTATTTGTTAATGGATTGAAGTTAGTACTTCCCTTTCCTAATCATCATTCCATTCTCTTGTTCACTCTTAATCTCTCAATCGCTTTTGTCAAGAATGCAAATTTTGAGCTCTTTCTTTCTTCTCCAACTGAGGGTTTGAAAACCCTTTTTTACAAGTCGGAGTTTTTAGGTCTCAATGGGTTAGATTAGGAATAGTTGAGTTAGATTAGTGAGAATAAGTGGAGAATCCATCTAAAATCATCAAGCACATGCTCTAATAATGGAGGCTTTATTGTTGGATCTTTAAGCTTTTGAGGGACCTCACTTTCTCTCCTTTCTTTTGGTTAGTAAATTTAGTGATTTCTTAGTTAATTAGATGATTAGCTAGTTATTGTCAGTTAATATGATGTTTTGTGTTGATCTTGTTAATCATTCTTTATTTTAGTTTAGGTTAATTAGTTGTGTTTAGATTAGGATTGATGAATAATTAGTTTAATTAATCATACTTAGTGACATTTATCGTTGTCCCTAGGTTAAAGTTGGTGTTCACAATAGTGACTTGATTTCTACACCGTCCTAGGGGATGAAAATTTTTCCACCATGCTCACCCAAAAACACTTTAAGAAATTGGCATAGGTACTGGGGATGGTGCATTAAAATTAAATCACTTCTTATAAATATGCCATATTTTCATTCATTTTCTGCTAGTGTAGTTTCTTTTATTGTTGCTTAATTTTGTCTTTTGAGTTATAGTGTAGCTACTTATTTTGATAGTATTGAAAAATAAAAAAGAATTAGAAATTGTGAAAATATCCAAAAAAATTGGAAGGACTGAAAAACCAAAAAGTTTTGACTCATTGGATGTCCATGATGGGCTTGGGAATTTTGAGCAAACAAATGTGGTCAATATTGAACTTAAGCCTACTAATCTTGACGAGTTAATTATAGAAAGAGCGGAACCCAACTCACCATATTCAGTAAGGGATCACTTCTACCTCTCTGAACTTTCCCACAATCATGTTTTGACTTCCTCCTATCCCTAAGGATGTGATGGTTGAGCTTTATCAAAATTATGTTGGCATGCTTGCTAAATTTACCTGCTTTGAAGATCCTTATTTGTTTATTTGTGAGTTTGAGGAAGTTTATGAGTTGATTCACATGTTTAAGGTGCCAAATGATGTCATGAGGATGAAATTCATCCTATTTGCTCTTAGAGATGATGTTGCAATGTGGATGCATAGTCCTAAGGTTGGCTCTATTAAATCATAGGATTCTTTTGTTTATACTTTCCCACTAGTAAGACCATTAGACTTAGAAATGAAATCCTCTCTTTTGTCCAACTTGAACATGAGCTTTTTTTGAAGTTTATCAATAGGTTTAGGAAGTTGCTTACCCAATGCTCTCACCACGATTTAGAGAGATGAAAGTTGTATCAAATAGCTTATGAGCATTTAGATGTTAGTACTAGGATCATGGTTGAATCTACGTGTGGAGGAGAGTTTCTTTATAAGATTGCTAATAAGGCTTGGGGCTTTCTTGAGGATTTAAGTTATAAGATATGTGAGTAGGAGACAATGAGGGAAGCCCCTAGTATTACATCTCAGATTTTTATGGATAATAAGGGCAAACTACTCAATGACTTTGTTACTTTAGAAGATAATGTGCTTCATTGTGAGCATCAACTTGAAGTTTCTCTTTTTCAACCTCCTCAACCTCATGAATACATTTCTCCCCATGTTCATATGATTTCAACTTATACTATGGTGTTAGCTCATACTCTCGCCCTTTTAGTCAAAAGTCTTTTGAAGACATGAGTGATTCTTCATTGTATCACCCAATGATCAACACTCATCTTAAGACTAGGGATGCTAAGGATATTTTTGTTGAGCAGGGGTATTCAGTTGACGAGACTCTTTTAGAGGAGCCTTGTGTTGAGGAGTGTGTTGAGGTCACACCTTCTTATACGGAGCTTATTGGTGTAACTCTCATTGAGTTCCCTCTTAAGCACATCCCAACTTCTTTTATCTTACCCCCTTATACTCCATCATCTCACTCTTTCATGGATCTCTCAATGCCTACCTTTTCTAAGTCTGAGACTTACATGATTTATGCCCCTAATTTAGACCTAACTCATGAGCTTGATGTGGCTATAGGGCTTGAGGATTGGGTAGAGGATTTAGGATTCATGCCTAATTTGTGCATACATGCTTGTTATGACACTTCTATGCCCTTATCCTCCACAATGAGTGATGTTAGGCATGTGTGTAACTCGCATGATAAGGCCTAGAGCTTCTATTAGGTCAAGAGAGCTCTCACTTATATTCTGATGACGTGCTTTCTTTGGAACATCCTCCTTGTTCCTCACGGTTTTAACTTTCAGAGGAAAATTGATAGGGATTGATACAAGTGGCAACTTGGTGATTTGACGGAGTGGCTAATTCCCCTTGAGTCTCTTATAGCATATCTTAGTGAGGTATAGTTTAGGTGCATTTAGTACCTGACCTATTATGATCATTATAACTCTTCTCTCTTATTCTTTTTGCTTTTCCTTATTTCTTTTCAGACACAGTTGTGGATATTCAGGATTTTGATTGTCTAGGTTATGAATGTTAAAGTGAAATTTGGGATTTGCTGTGCCGAGATAACTATCCTCCCTTTTGTCTGATTTGTGTGGATTGTTTTAATACGTGTTTGTTAGTGATGTATTTTATTTGGTGAATATTGGTTGGTGTTGTTTGGTTTTGTCCTTGTTGGTGGTGCCATAGGTTTGTATATATTTGCTAGATTTGAGCTATTGGTTTGTAGTTGGATTGCTTATATGATTACTTTTTAACGCCTTTGTTTCCAAATGAGGGCCCTATGGAGTTTTTGGTGTGGGGCTAAGGTGCACATTTGTACATATTTATCAAAAATTTTGAAAAAAATTTCAAAAAGATTTTTATTTTTATTTGAGGATTTGTGTGCTTTCTTAAGGAGTCGTGGTCTGATGTTGCTATGCTATTAAATTATACATAAGTATAGTATGCGTGATAAAATGTCTAGTTGAGGATGTACATTTGATTTTTTTATAATAACCCATATTTCATATGGATGATTTTATGCCCATCTTGCTCACTTTTTGATTAATTCTTCAGATCTTGTTGTTTAGTTGCCATATGAAATATTTATTTGTCGAAATTGCCTTCTAATCTCTTGAAAATTTCAAAAATATGGCACTGTCTACGTATGCCACATGGCATGACCGTGCTGAATTTATTGCATCTGGATCTATTTAAAGTCCCTTTACCCATTTGTGTAAGAATCTAATTTTTAAGTTTTAAGAATAAGGTTTAGCCTAGAGTTTACGAGAGACTAGTCTATTTAGTTTCCTTTTGTAGCCACATGTCACGAGTAATGAACTTTTCATGCATTTAGCCTTCTTTCTCTCTTTAATCTTCGCTTCCATCAAGTTCTTACTTTGTTAAGTTTGACTTACTAGTTTAATGCTCAAATTTACATGCTTAAGTTTGTTAATGGATTGAAACAAGTGCTTTTATTTCCTAATCGTCCTTCTATTCTCTTATCTACTCTTAATCTCTCATTATCTTTCTTCAAGAATACAAATATCAAGCTTTTTTTCTCTTCTCCATCTTAGGGTTTGAAAACCCATTTTTTATGAATTTGAGTTTTTAGCTCTCAGTGGGTTAAATTAAGAGTTGTTGAGTTAGATTGTATAGAATAATTGGAGAATTCACCTGCAATCATCATCCACCTGCTCCAACAATGGAGGCCAACCTCCATTGTTGGATTTTCAAACTTTTGAGGTACTCCCCTTTCTATTTCTTCTTTTATTTAGTAAATTTAATGCTTTTTTAGTTAATTAGATGCTTTGCTAGTTATTGTTAGTTAATATGATATTTTCTGTTAATTTTGTTAATTATTCTTTATTTTTTTAGTTTAATTAATCTTGTTTAGATTAATATTAGTGAGTAATTAGTTGAATTAATCATGCTTAGTGGCATTTGTCTCTCTCCCTAGGTTAGTGGCATTTGTCTCTCCCTAGTGACTTGATTTCCATGCCATCTCAGAGGATGACAAATTTTCCACCCTACTTATTAAGCAACACTTCAACAATCAATGGCTATGACAGATAAGGATTCAAGAGGATCTCTCTAAAACATCTATAATTTGAGGGAATATGGAAGGATTATCAAGGATTCAAAAACTGACACTACCCAAAGCTCTTGTTATGGCTGTGAACTTCTAGGTCACATTATCAAGGATTATCTAAACGTCAAAAAGAAAAATGAGAGAACCGGGTTCAAGTCCATGATGGTGGGCAAAATAATTATGGTTGCAACATGGAGTGATAATGAAAGCTTTGAAAGTGAAAGTGAAGATGAAGAAATGGCCAACCTCTGTCTCATAGCCAGAGATAAAAATATAGAAAGTGATGAATCTGAAGAGGTAACATTGGTATAGCTCCTTACTTTTTGAAAAGAGTATTTTGCTCAAGGTCTATTAAAATGTGTTGAATATAAGCAAGATCATATTTTTAAAATCAAGCCCCTAAAAAAGGAAAACAAGTTCCTCAAAGCAAAATGAGAACTTATAAAGATCTTGTGAAATTGACACCCTAAGGTCAACGACCTTGAGAATGAAAAAATTATTTTATAAAAGAAGTGTGGTTATTCTCGCAAGTCTCTCATGGAACTTACAAATGGACAAGAGAATTGTGATAAATTACTTAGATCCTAATGTATGTCATTTAATAAGGAAGGCCTTGGCTTCGACCCAGATTATGAGAAAAGGTCATATGAGCACAAAAGGAATACCAAAGTAGGTCAAGCTCTAAAAACAATAACCTTGGTCACAATTACCAAAGGCATATTGTTTACCAAATAAACCATAGCTACTTTGGTCATAGGTGTCAAAGCTATTGTTGATATACGTCATGAGCAACATAATAGATTGAATGGTAAAATAATCTCTTACCCTAAAATCATAAAGGTGTGGGTACCCAAAGGGTCAATGCCCTTAAAATAGGACATTGGCCATCTTCACCCAATTCCTGCCTCCAAAGAATGTAGGAAGGTTTGATTTTTGTTCTTGCAGGTATGTTTCAAATCCAAGAGCAGACTCTAATACCTGGATAGTGGATGTTCAAGACATATGACTAGAGATGCCTCAATGTTTAGTAAATTTTAAAAACTAAAATCATATATGGTGACCTTTAGAGACAATGGTTGTAGTAACATCCTTGACATTGGTGGGATTGATAAGAACCCTAGAAATGTTATTGACAATGTCTATCTGGTTGATGGCTTGAAGTATCACTTGTAGAGTATTTTATAACTTAGTGATAAGGGTAACCCTATATCATTTTGTGAACCCTAATGCACTATTGAAAATGCCAGATCTAATAACATTACATTGCATGGTTCTAGATTAGACAATGTTTATGCTATAAACCTTAGTCATATCTCTTCTATGCATTTTCCTTGTCTGAAAGCATCCCTTGATGATGCTGGATTTGACATCGTACATTGGGACATGCAAGCATTAACACTCTTTATAAATTAGTCAAGCATGATTTAGCAAGAGGGTTACTCTCCTATAAATTTGAGAAAGACAGTGTGTGTACTGCACTCAATTTTTGAATGGTCTAGTAGTGCATGTGTTAGAGGTAAGCAACTACGTGCTTCCCTCACATCCTTAAAAAAGTGTCTACCTTTAGGTGCTTGGAATTACTGCATATGGTCCTTTTTGGACCAATCCCTATTAAAATTTTAGGAGGTAGTTCATACATATTTGTCTTTGTGGAAGATTACTATATATTCACATGTGTAATCTTTCTGAAAGACAAAACAAAAGCTCTTAAGGAGTTTACAAAGTTGTGCAGGGAATTGCAGATATCAAAGAACTTGTTAGTGGTTACAATCAAGACTAACCGTGGAAGCAAATTTGACCAAAACAAGTTCATTGGATGTTGTGTCAAGAATAGAATCTCACAGAACTTTTCAGAACCAAAGATACCACAGCAAAACGGAGTTGTTGAGCTGAAGAACCAGACATTGGAAGGTATGGCTAGAAAATTGATATGTGAAAATTATCTTCCAAAGTTACTATAGGTTGGGCTTGTTAACATTGCAAATCATGTACTTAATAGATGCCTCATCAGACCAATCCTAAAAAAGCACCATATGAATTGTTCAAAGTGAAGAAACCAAATGTGTTAAACTTCAAGGGCTTTGGAAGTAAGTGTTTCATTCACAAAGGTTACAAAAAGCTTGATAAATTTCATCCCAGAAGAGATGAATGTATATTTATTTGTTATTCTTTTATTATTCAGTCATATTGTGTGTACGATAAATGTACCAAGGTCATTCAGGAACCCATTCATGTTGAGAAACAAAGCCAGATTGGTTGCAAAAGGACACAAAGGCATATTCGTTACAAAAAGATACAAAACTAGATTGGTTACAAAAGGATACAACTAAGAGGAAGTCATAGAATTTTATGAGACCTTCAGACCTACGATTAGATTAAAAGCCATCCACATATTGCTTGCATTTGCGTCTCATATGGGCATCAAACTATTACATATGGATGTCAAATGGGCTTTTTTAAATTGCTTTTTAAATGAAGTCTATGTGTGAGAAACCCATGGAATAGAAACCCCTGAATTTCCAAATCATGCTTTTAAACTTGATAAAACTCTTTATGGCTTAAAACAAGCACCAAGAGCTTGGTATAAACTACTTAGCAAATTTGCCTTGGAAAATGGTTTTACACGAGGAAGGATCAACAAAATCTTTTTCATTAAACAAAGGTGGAAGACTTCCTCATCATTTAAATTTATGTAGATGATGTCATACTTGGTGCCACTAACAATGTTCTGTGTCAAGAGTTTTCAAATTTGATGAGCAAGGAGTTTGAAATGAGTATGGTAGAAAAACTCAACTTCTTCCTAGGGCTTCAAATCAAGCATTGCTCAGATGGCACATTTATCAACCAAGGTCAGTACATGAAAGAACTCTTGAAGAAATAGAAGCTTGATGATGTCAAGTATGCCATCACTCTAACGGCATGTAATACAAAGTTAGACCTTGATCCGAACGGTAACGTAATATCAGAAAATGTCTGTAGAGGAATAATAGGCTAATTACTTTATCTAACAGCAAGTAGACTAGATATATCTTCAGTGTATGCCTTTGTCCCGGGCTCTAAAGTACTCCTAAAGAGTCACATCTAATTGCAGCCAAAGAAATCTTTAGATATCTTGCAGGAACCGAGGACATTGGTCTATGATGTCCTTGATGTAAGATTTCAATCTCATTGTTAGATGTGGATTATGTAGGCTACAAGGTGGATCAAAAAGGCACCTTTGGATACTGTTAATTCCTTGGGCACTCCTTGGTCTCATATCACTTAAAGAAACAAAGCTCAGTAGCTTTATCAACTGTTGAAGCTGAACATATAGCAGTAGGAGCATATTGTGCTTAAATACTCTAGATCACACTACAAGTAGAGGACATTGACATTGATTTTTGAAAGGTTCGTATTCAATGTGACAATATGAGTGCAAAAAACATCACAAAAATCTAGCCCAAGACTCAAGAACTAAATATATTAAAGTTAGGCATCACTTCATACGACATCATGTCAAGAAAGTTAATATCATTCTTAAACTTGTTCCTTCACATTTGTAATTGGCTGATATTTTCAACCAACCACTTGATAAAGATCCTTCCAATTTGTTCGAAGTGAACTTGACATGCCGAAAATGGATGCATAAATTGTGGGGGAGGAACCCCCAAAGTCCAATGTGACAAAGTGATGCGGGAAAAAGAACCAATGACACTGGACCGAACATTGTGACAACATCTCAGCGCCCAGATCGAGTCTGTGTTCTTAGAATTTGTACTTATGTGAAACATATCAATTATAGGAAGTAGTTGATGGTTAGGGATTTAATTCAATTAAATGCCCCAACAACTATTTGATAAGTGCTTAAAATGTGTATCATTTTGAGACCATTTGGTGTCGTTTTTAGGGACAAATATGTGCTTTGTGTTATAATTTATACTTCTTTTTTGGTTTTGCACTCAGGTATGGTTCTTTTATGTGTTTCATAGGTTTTTAAGCCATTTGATTCGAAAGTTGATTATAATTGAGTGTAATTTGACTTCCCATGGACACCCCCAAGGTACCATCCCATAGAAGGAAGAAAGAATAGAAGATGACCGAGATAGAGCCCTCCACAAACTATCCGTGGTGAAGGCCACCGTCCGTGCTGAAGATATAACTACTAGCCTGTTCGTTTTTCTTCATTGTGTGGTTGAGGTTGATCATATTTCTCTATAAATAAGGCCATTTTCGTAGCAAAAAGCACAGCGCACAGCAAAGAAGAGCAGCATTCTCTTTAGTTTTTCATTCCGTTTACATTTTCTAAGTTCAGTTTATATTTTCAGTGGTTTTGAGTGTGAGTGTTAAAGAAATGCTTAATGTGTTTTAGAGCCCTTACAAAGTTAGGAAACCCTTTAACGATCTCCAATTCCACTAAGCTTTCTTCTCTCAAAACTCTGTTTAGTTTTGTTGATTTGAATATGTGTGTGTAGTTTTCTCAATTAAGGGATTGTTAGCCAAGTATTAATATTGGAATCTTTGTCCAGTTGTTCTTGTTCTTGATTGGGGTTGAATCTTGTGTGTATAATTGTTGTGATTAGATTTTGGCCAAATTCATTCGCTAAGTCTAAATAGTTAAGTGAATGACTGAAAGGTGAAACTTGCTATTGATTGACAACATAGGACTTGATTTACCAATACTTGAAAGACATTAGGTTGTTAAGAGAACTTTTAGCGATCTTTGATCTTTAACTTAGGCTAAACAGGGGCATTTGAGAGAATGACTTGTTAGTTTAGGCAATTCAGTTTGTTTCGAAAGAAGATTCAATTTTATATGCGATTACACCCCTTTCAATCGCCCATAATAGTTCAAGTACATGATATATTACATTGATCCACATCTTTACAAGGTGAAATAATTCCTTAGATGTTTTTAATTAATTGAATTCTTCAATTAGGTTATAATGTCATTCAAACTCTTAATTGAAATTACTTGCTTAGCACTTTTAAAGTATAAAACTCAATAGATTACAACTGGTCATCATGGGAATGATATCTTTACTACACTACAGCACCCGTGCACTTGCAGTAATAGTAGTAACCCTATCAAATTTTTGGCACCATTGCTATAGACCAAAATTATGGATAGTAAGTTAGCCCTTAGAAATTAACTAAGCATTTTGTTATTATTTTCTTTACAGTTTTGATTTACATTGGTAGTTTTGGTACTATTTTGTAGATTTCTCCTTTATATGCGAAGTCCTTTTCCATTTGAATTCGATCCAAAAATCGAAAGGACTTTTCACTTTAGATGGAAGAAATTACGGGTAGAAGAGCAAAGACTCAAGGCTTAAGCCATTTGTTCACCAATAGCAGGAACAGGAGGTGACCAAAGAAGGACACTTCGAGATTTTGTTACCCCGTCCAAGACATTTCCTCAAGCATCGCTCGCCCGAATATAGAAGCTAACAACTTTGAGTGCAAACTAGCCCTTATATCCATGGTACAACAATCTCAGTTCGGGGGCACCCCGCTACACGATCCATATGTACACCTCTCGGTCTTTTTAGAGGTGTGTGATATGCTAAAGCTCAATAGAGTTTCTACCAATGCCATCCACTTCTGCCTATTTCCTTTTTTAGTTAGGGATAAGGCGAGGGCGTGGCTTCACTTGTTGCGTCTAGGATGCATAACAACATCGGACAAGCTTACAAAAGTCTTTTTTGCCAAGTTCTTTCCTCTGAATAAGATGGCAAGCCTGTGGAATAAAATTACTACTTTCTCTCAAAAGGAAGATGAGACTATTTATAAAGCCTAGGAGCAATTCAAGGATCTTTTACAATTATGCCCTCACCATGGTCTTTAAATATGCATGATTGTGCAAATTTATAATGGAGTCACCCAATCATTGAGGTCTACTATTGACGCGGCAACAGGAGGTACCCTAATGAACAAAACAGAAGATGAAGCATATAATCTTATAAAAGAGATGGCCCTTAACAATTTCCAAGGGTCGTCTGAGAGAGCCCAACCTAAGCGGGCTGGATTAAGCTGAAATTAGATGCTACTTTTATGCTTTCTAAAGCTGATGCTATGTCTCAAAAGTTAGAACGCTTGAATGTTAATTATGTTAGTTCAAGTATCCTTCCCCATCATATGATATATGTGGATCAGTTGATCATTTAACTGTGCATTGTCAAGTGGGTAGTTCTTTTGCCTAAGGTGTAAGTGATTAGGTCAATTATGTGAATAATTACCACCCTAGACTAGCAAATGACCATTTCTCTAGCACGTATAATCCAGGTTAGAGAAATCATCCAAATTTCTCTTATGAGTCTAATGCCCCACTGGCGCCCCAAATGAATTTTAGACCACCCGTGGATTTCAAAGACCATCCTATCCTCAACAAGTACCCCAAAAATCCAACTTGGAGTCTACGATGAAGAATATGCTTTTGGCCCAACAAAACCAAGATGAGTATATCAAGCAATTGGCCTCTGAGGGTGTTGTGTTTACTACTCACAACAAGATGTTGGAAGCTCAAATAGCTCAATAAGCTACGTCTTCATCTACATCTCCGGGTAGACTACCGAGTAAATCGGAATTTAGCCCCATGAGCTTTGTAATTACATTACCTTGAAAGAAGGGGTAGAGGATCCTAAGGACATACCATGTGAGGAGGGTAGAGAAGTGATCATAGCTGAGAGTAATGAAGGAAATGATGGTGGCAAGCCCATAAGTTTTATAGAAGATGATAGCTTGGAGATTTTCACAGTCTTTCCACCTAAGCTTCCTGACCCAGGTTGCTTTTCTATCCCCTATATCGTAGGAAAAATGAAAATTGAAAGAGCCCTATGTGACCTTGGCGAAAATGTCAATATGATGGCCTACTCTATGTTTCATAAGCCTCATCTAGGACCATTATAACACACATCCTTTTCACTTTAATTAGCATATGGTTCTGAATCATGACCTTTGGGTACATTGGAGGATGCGCCCATAAAAATAGGAGCTTTTTGGGTGTTAGAACATTTTTATAATAGCTGATATGACTGAGATCGATGATGGCCAAATTATTCTTGGTAGGCCCTTCTTGGGTACTTTAGGTTCCATTATTGACATAAAAGCAGGGTAGATAACACTTGAAGTAGGGAGCGTTATGCTACGTTTTATTTTAAGGATGAGAAAGTTGTTTCCCCCGAATTCTTACCTATCTAATCTACTTTCCCTTTCTCCTAAAATTGAAATGGAGGAGGGTTGGAGTTGTCCTGACCCTTCTAAGTCTGATTGGATTTCTACAGAGGATCCCGACCAAGGTTATGTTAAGGTTGAGTTTGCTGCTCCTACACCACCTAGCATACCCGAGGTTGAGCCCTATGCTTCTAATGATTCTTCCTTGAGTGATTATTACATGTTTGCCTAAGTAGTTCTTTCTTTGCCTCCTATAAAGGAGTCAATTTAGATTTTGATCTTCCTTTACAGTGGTCCGTCTGATGGAGCACGCTATCGATTTATCTTGTATGCTGACAATACACTATGGTGTCATTTGATGATGAAAAAGGACCTCCAACCTGAGTATTTAAGGTGGTACCTTTAGTTGAAAGATTTCAATTTTGTGGTTTGCAACAAGAACAACACCCATATTTTCATTAAACCCGAAGTAGAATAAAAGAAAGGTCAAGCTCCCAACCTTAAATGAGCACTTCTTGGGAGGCAACCTAAGTGTTTGTTTTACTTTTTTCCCTTTTATTTGTACCCATTTATTGTATTTTATTTTTGGACTTTAGAACCTTCACTAGAAATTTATTAACATAAAAAAAGTGAGAAACAAAAACAAGAGGTTTTTTAAAGCCCCCACAGACCCACCACGGTCTGTGAGGGCTTTAAAGAAAAAGAAAAAGAAAAAAAGGGAGAAAAACACAAAAGAGTCGGGACCCAAGCTGACCATGGACCATCTGTGGCCACCACCATGGTTCGTGGTGAGCCTCGCGTCTGTCGTCCAGGGTTTTCAAAGCCCTCTTTCACCTAATTCTTTTCACCTTCTTCCTCAAACTCAGCATACTCTCTCTATAAATCCTCCATTCTCTCTTTACAACCTCCATAACCACTTGACCTAAACCTTTAATTTTCACTAAATTCCACCAAATTTCTTCTCTTTTTATTTCCTTTTTTCACCTTAACCACAAATCTCCCTTTATTTCTCGCTTTCAAGCCTTGTTTCCCTTCCATTTTTCTCATCTCTATACCGACAACTTTCATAACTCCATTTTTTACTTTTATTATTTCAAATTCCGTTTTCTTTCATATTTCTTCACCATTTACTTTCTTTTTCTCAACTTTCACGTTTTCTAGCATTTTCTTTTTAGTTTAATTTTTTAAGTTTTTCTCATCCACATTACACCATTATGGCATCAAAGAAGAAGGTAAGAATTGTACAAGAAGCCAGGACTTCAAGTCAAGACCCACAACGAGCTCCCTAAAGCTCCAGCACATCAATTGCCATAAGAAATCTAGGTAACATTCCACACCCCCTCGGTTTAACTAATCCCGAACACATTGCTAGATATAATGCTTTGCATAGTAAACTTGCGGTAGCTACTCGATATTATGATGAGGATACGTTGAATCATTTGGGATTGTTAGATGATATTCGTTGATTAAGGGAATGGGCAATTTTTAGAAATTAGGGAATACACCTATCGGGACCTCACACTTGAATTTCTAAGCACATCATATGTTGAGGTCACGAATGGCCCTCCGTGGCAAGAGGGCTACATTTCCTTTTATCTTAATAGATAGTTTTGTGAGCTTAATTTTAGTGCCTTCAATAGTATATTTGGTTTTTTGCCAAGTATGGACCTTCCATACCAACATGTCCCTAAGGAGTTTAATCTGAAAGCTTTTTGGCATGAACTTTATGGGGATTATCGGTATGACGCTAGTAATTCCAAAGGCATGGTACTTCAAAACCCCAGTATTCGTGTAACCCAATGTTTACTAGCTTGTGATTTGTTTGCCCAGGAGGATAGTTTCAATGTGTCTCGTCTATCTTAATTATATTTTTTGTATAGCATGCTTGAAGGTGACGGGATTGACCCTGGGTCATTTTTTTGTCAATCAGTTATATAGTGTAGCTACTAGTTCTGCATATAGGATTGTCATTAGGGGTCTTATTAGCCCCATTGCTAGGTTGGTTAGAGTTGAACGAAACCCTGATGACAGAGTCACAGGTTCAAACCGATTGACTTGGCCGCCTTTGAACAAATGAAATTTTATAAAGTTGATGGTGGGCATATTTGTTGGACTTATCCTGAGAACCAGTTTATACATCTCCCAAATGTTGATCGCACCTCTCCTGAACTGGGCAAATATCTACTTCTTACCCGGTGATGAAGAGTTGGTGCGCACCTCCTCCACCTCCTCACCCTAGGACTTCTAGTTCCTCCTAATCGTCATCCTCTCCTGACTACCTTGACCTATATGCCACCCTTGGGTCAATTCAAGAATAGTAAGATTCTCTATGAGCTTATATAGAAACTGGGCATGCCTCATTCTTGGGCTTTGTTCAGGAGCACCATGATGAGCTCCTGGGGTGATGGCCTCCCAGAACCAATATTTTAAGACTTTAGGGCATGCTTAGAGACTTGGAGAGACTGGCACATTTCTCAACCACACCCTCCTTCTTCTCCTCCACCCCCTCATCCTCCTTTTTGGAGTCTTATGCTTGCATTGAGGACAATGTATTGTCCAAGCATGGGGGAGTTGTCATGGTTGTATATATGTGTGTTGTGGATGTGTGATAATTTGTGTTTTTAGGTTTAGTTTGCATTTTTAGGTTGATCATTTAGTTTTCTAGGTTTCTTTCTTCGCTTTAGTTTTGTTTTGACAGCTTCTAGTTTTTAGTTGCAAAAAAGAAAGAAAAATAAAAAATAGAAAAATCAAAATAGAAAAAAATTAAAAAAATCATAAGAAGAAAAATAGCCTATAAATCCTCTGATGATCATCCTTTAGACTAGGTGGCTTTCTTTTGGCTATTTAGATCCTTTTTGTTAGGCCCGTTTGTGGATAAAATGTTTATTTTAGAGTTTTCAAATTATGCATCATGTTTTGACCTTCACATTAGATATGAGCTCCTTACTTAATTATTCATGGCATGAGTATTTGGCATATGAAATTCCAAGAGCTAGATGAGCCTTGTCCTGTGAGATTTTAAGTATAAATAGACTAATTCATCGACTTTGTCTCATATTTCTTTTCGTGCGTGACTCCTGCTATATTTTAAGTGTCTAAAGCTTGCTTTGACTCTTGTTCAATACCACATTTAGCATGCACATTTAGGCAACATGATTGGGGCATTCATTGACTTTATGAGCTACATTGACCAAATAGCCATCTTTATATGAATAATTTACCCCTTGCTACCCCTTTGAGCCTTTACTGTGGTTTTTTTTTTTTGGCCAAACACATAAGTCTTACCCTTTTAGCGAATGCTATAGAGTTTTTATAATTGATTGGGAGTAGTTTGTGGATAATAACCTTACTGTGGTTTGGTTGGATATGATAAGGGATTCATACTTTATTTTTTCCTTGAAAGTCAATTGGGTTATGTTTTGTATGTTACAAGTAAAGTGATGAAAATGCATAGTTTCCTTTGCCATTATGCTCCTCAAAAAGAGAAGAAACAAAAAAAGAAAAGAAAACAAAGCGCACCTAATATGTGTAGAAAAAAATGTGTATATGTTTAAAAACAAAAACAAAGACAAAAGAAAAAAAAACAAACCCGAAAGAACAAGAATGATGTAATAAAAGGATTTAGCATTGGTCTTATATTAGGTACTTTTTCTTGTGACATCACTTGGGGATGTTACTGATATTTTAAGGAGTATGTTTTTGTTGGGAGATGATGGTTTATGCTCTTAATCTTTGGCTTTTAGCTCCACAAAACACAAAATGTTTGCTCCCTCCTTACCTTTCCCATTTGTCCCATTACAACCCTTAAAAGTCCTTATGATTACCTTGTGTGTTTTACATTATAGTGCTGGTGAATTAGAAAGTCTTATCAAGCTTATGGTTGATTTAGTTCTACGAAATGAGATTTGAGATAAGCACATTTTATTTTTAAACATGTAAGTGATGAGTGCCTCATCCCTAAAGTGACGCTCTATTGGTTCTTCTGGGCTCTACTTATTCTAATATGTCAATATGATTGCTCAAGTTGATTTCAGTAATTAATTTAAGATTTTGATTTGATGGTTCTTACCTTTTTCAAAAATTCCCTTCTCCTATTTGCTCATAAAATTTTTCATCACCTTTTGGGCTAAACTTCTTGGGTTGTTTTGGTCATTGATACCGCTATTGATGTCTTCCTCAGGAAGTTATTCCTATATTTAGCCTCAGTTTCGTGATTACTTAGGGATAAGCAATTGTTTAAGCACGGGAGAATTTGACAATTAAGTGCTCAAAGTGTATATCATTTTGAGGTCATTTATGCCCTTTTTATGCAGAAATATGTGCTTTATATTATTAATTACACTTCCTTTTTGGTTTTACAATCAAGTATTGTTCTTTTCTGTGTTTTATAGGTTTTGGGAACATTCTACCCTAGAGTTAATGATAATTGAGTGTAATTTGACTTCCCACGAACACACCCAAATCACTATGCCTATAGAAGGAAGAAAGAACAGGAGATTATCGACAAAGCCCTCCATGGATTGTCTGCAATGAAGGCCACAATCCGTGGTGAAGCCATAACTGCTAGCCTATTCGTTTTTCTTCATCAAGTGGCTGACGTTGATTGCGTCTCTCTATAAATAAGGCCATTTTCGCAGCAGAAAGCACAACACACAGCAAAGAAAAGAACTATTCTCTACAGTTTTTCATTCCTTTGGCATTTTTTTCTAAGTTTAGTTTAGATTTTTAGTAGTTTTGAATGTGAGTGTTGAAGAAATGCTCGCTATTTTGGAGCCCTTGTGAAGTTGGGAACCCCTTCAAGGATCTCTAATTGCGCTAAGTTTTCTTCTCTTAAAACTTTGTCTAGTTTTATTGATTTTAATATGTGTGAGTAGTTTTCTCAATCTAGGTATTGTTAGCTAATTATTGATGTTGGAATCTTTCATCTTTATCTAGTTGTTCTTATTCTTGATTGAGATTGGTTGAATTCTATCTTGTGTTTGTAATTATTGTGATTGGAATTTGGCCAAATTCATTTGCTAATTCTAAATAGGCAAGTAAACGACTGAAAGGTGAAACTTGCTACTTGATTGACGAGATATGACTTGATTTAGTAAAACTTGAAAGAGAATAACTTGTCAAGAGGACTTTTAGCGATCGAAGAGCTTTGATTTAGGCTAAACAAGAGCATGTGAAAGAATGACTTGCTACTTTAGGCAATTCAGTTTGTTTTGAAAGAACATTGCATTTTACATGCGATTGCACCCCTTTCAATCCCGCATAATAGTTCAAGTACATAATATATTGCATTGATCCACATCTTTACAATGTAAAGCAATTCCCTAGACGCTTTTAATTGATTGAATTCTTCAATTAGGTTATAGTGTCATTCAAACTCTTAATTGAAATTGCTTGCTAATTAGCACTTTTAAGAAGAAACTCAATAGATTACAATTAGTCCTTGTGGGAACGATATCTTTGTTACACTACTACACCCATGCACCTGTGGTCGTATTAGTAGCCCTGTCACTATTGCATTCTAGAAACTGTGGTTTTTCAAAATCTTTTGAAAGTCAAATTTTTAGTTGTCCTCCCAACCTCTCTTAGGCAGCTTCTCCCCCCTGTTTATGGAAGGCAATGATGCCTTTTCTCAAAAACTGCCTTTGATCCTCTCCCTTGTTATCCTACACCTGCCAAAAACTAACAAATCTCACTCTCCTTTTCTCTCTCCTCAACCCCATAAAAAGGGTGTTCCCTTGTAGCAATTGTTCATCACTCGACTTCCCTCTCTCTAACTCTATCTCCTATTCAATCTCCCAAACCCTCAACTCTCTCCTATTAAAAACCTTGATACCCCCTCTATCATGTCTTCTAAATGCAAAGGAAGTCCCCCTCTAAAGCATTTGCCAGTCCTAATAAGCCAACCCACGATGTCATCAAATGTAGAATGCCAAAGTGTAATGCCCCAAGTTGTAATCACCTTATTAACCCAAGATAATTTAACATTATAGGTTAGTGCAGCTGAAATCTTATGCTAGAGCATTACTGCCATTGTAAAACAGATAGGGCTAGGTGCTAGAAACTACAGGGCAATGATGTTGCTTAAGAGCTTTCATTTAATCCTTCAAGGGCTAAATTCCTAAGAACTTTTGAAAAGAATACTGGTCAGATTCGGAGGCATGAACTTCGACATGCTTATGTTTAGCACCATGAAACCACCTGAAACTCCACTAATCGAAATCAATAGACAATGACTGTGAGCTTTCTATAACCCTTATCCAAGATCTTATGATGCCACTACAAACTGGTTGAGGATAGCTTTCTAGAGATTCACATGGACTAGGACAACACAAAAATTTTGAAAAGTGAGCCGAATAACAATACATTTACCCTGATACTGTAGAAATAAAACTAATAAGTTTTACTAGATGCCCGCATTTAAATTCTTTTTAGTTCGAAGTAAGAAGTGGAGAGAGTGTTATATTAAAAATGTTACCGATTATTATATGAAAGTGGAACCCAAACTAATGAGCTCATCTACACAATGTGATCATTACATATATGCACACCTGCTAGCTGACCAGGAAGCCTGACCTAAGATCATGTGGGTTAATTGAAGAGTGTAAGCCTTTATAATTTATTGTTAGTGGGTCCACTTGATTATATGGCAAAGTAATGCTTTAAAATGATCCATTAAATAACTGTACATTTTGTGATGTTGATATGTATAAAAAAATATATATGAATGTTCGAATGGTATATGCAGTAAGTGTATCTGAACTTAAAATCTCAGCATCCCTTTTGAAATAATTAGATAGTAGCTTGAACAATTGATAAACACAACCATACATTATGTCGAAATGATTTCGTTTATTATTAAAACTTAAAAAATTTTCAGTTTGATCATCTTAATAAAAAGTACACATGCATATAGATATATGTATGTGTTTAGACTTGACTACAATAGCATTTCTTGACACACTTTTATTGCTTATTAATTAATGAACTACTAATATCAATGGGTATGGTCTTACTTGCAGCCATTGATTTGCTTAAATTTATTTATAGGCTTCCATCCAAGTATTATTGATTTCTGTTTCATTTTCTAGTGATAGACTTTTTTTTAACTGTTTAACTGCTGGCTAATTTTATGAGTTAACAGAATCTTATTTGGAGGCCATTCGTTGTCCAATCCCTGCAACATAAAATTATCATATATTGAATTCAAGTGCCAGCACCCAACTTAACAAATCTTTCTTTGAAACTAATTAAAAATAATTGGCAAAAATTAGGCTTAGGCTAGTACAACCGCCCCCCTTATTGCAAGTCTCATCCTCAAAACTTAAAAAATCTTGAAGAACTTTTGTTGCATGATAGAAGATAATATTCATAATTCAGGGCTTGGAGTGGCATACCCCTTGAAAAGTAATTCACTTGATGATGGACTTAGACATTGTGCCTAAGTCGTTAGGTCCTTCAATTCGACTTAAACTTAGGGTCCCCTTCATTTTCCCATTTAGTGCTCATATGCTCTTACAGTTGGACATAACATATACTTGTGGTTCTGCCACATTAAATCATAGTAAAATACTTACTGGCAAAGTTTTCCTACACCCGTGCAACTTGCTCACATCGTCTTCAACGGCAAAGTTTGAGGCCCATGTTGTACAAGGGAAATGATTACTAAGTACGAGGGTTGAATGTGCTTATAACTATGAGAAGGATAATCCTAGTTTCCATGAGAATAGGTCACCTCCTGTATGTTCAAAAGATTTGAGTCTAATCAAATCTCCATGCATTTAATTAATAAAGTTGCTTACCCATGACCTACTATATTTGAGTAACCTCTTACTCACTTGACAACACCCAGGCAAGCATGTTCAAATAAGTTATTATAGTTGTAGTCGCTTCCCTTTGGTCAAGCAAGTCTCCAAACTTAATAGCAACTCATCATCTCTCAATATTTTCTAGGGAGGACTCCCAAGTCCGTACCCACCATGCCAGATTATCTTCATGAAAATAAGTAATATGCTCTAGTATGCGGGTTAGGCTTGTGGTAATTTCAATCGGTATAGGAAGAGAGAGTATTTAGGTGGAAACTAAGAACGTACTTAGGTTTCACAGAATTTTGATTTCATATGGGAGTAAACCATTTTCATAGGCCCCATTTTAGGAAGAAATTTATTTATAACACAACTTCTAACAATTCGCTCAACCTTAGATACTTTGTTGCCTCAAGGATAACTAGAAGCATGTAACTATCCCTGGACATATTGCTTTAACTACACCCCTCGGAAAACAGAAAGTCCCATTTCCCCCTTTGACCTAGTCAGTATTCACAATAGGAGTCTCTAAATTTATGTTGAAGGTTACTATTTGTCATCCAAATAAAAATAGGGCTAAAAAGATAAATAGTACATGAGGTGCAAGTGTAAAACTATTATAACCCAAAGACGTCCCATTATCATCTGACCCAAAACATGCGAATTGTAGAACAATTTATACTAGGGAAATACAAAGTTGTTTGAACTCTCTTCAATCACTCCCTTTTTGTCCCAATTATTCACAGTAGCCTCTATTTCCAATATGGCACCATAAGCTTAGCCAAATGATGTCTTATGAATACATGTGGGCCTATGAAAGATTGGATCAACTTCTCTAGACAACTAATATTTGGTATGTGCCACGAGTGAAATGGGTTAGTAGATATTATACTCGAGAGTTAACTGGTGACAAAGTCTGAAAAATTAACGTTGACTAATTAACATCAAATGGCAAGCTATTAAATGACTAATAAAAGGTTAATTTGATCAAGAATGTCAAAGAAGGAGGTCAATGTTTATAAGGGCGACAATAAAATATATAATGGCTAACAAAGAAGGGGATTATTAAGGAGGCACAACACTATCCAAGTTCCACAAGTAATTAAAAAACATAGAAGATGATAACAGATGCACCCAAACGACAATCCGCCAGTGGGAAAAATAAACGATATCTTAACGGCTAAAGAATTACAAATACAGACAATCTATAAATCATTTTTCCTGAAGGAGTATCATTGATTAGTTGAAAGGTACAATGTTGAGAACAATAATGTTGTTTATGGCAATGGTCAACTTAAGACAATAAGAATACCTAGCCACATGAGCACCCAAATTATGGACCCCGATACTCAGGTAATTGGTCAAGGTATAAATTATATCTAATCCCAAGGTAAGCAAAATAAAAAAAGATTTATCCATAAGTGATATAAATATTCACAAAAGGAAGTACTAATTATTTTTTTCTTCCAAAGATTGTGAGAAATAAGATCTACAAGAGTTTTTTTTTTTTCAAAGAATATTTTGAAGGTAAAATAAAATCACAATCAATAAATAGGAGTAGTAGTATGAAGACCACAATACTGAGCTATAACTTGGGGGTCGTATGGGGATCAAGGAGATAAAGGTGTACAATTGCAAAGCATAGAGGGGTAAATGATGAAATTCGAATACAACATATGGGTTTGGTACATAGGGTTTTCATGTGTACAATTGGTAGGCTAAGTTTTAAGTAAGTTTGAAACCCAAAAAAAAAACTACAGAGCTTCATAAAAGGAGAAGGGTTACCACAATCTTCCCAAACTATTTAGGTGCGTTTGAACTCGTTAGGCAAAAAATTCCTACCAAATAGTTGCAAAGTAGTAAGAGGATTCAAATGTTAGTTATCAATTAGGATTATCATTTTGTAAGGCTGGCAGGATAACAAATTTAACATGTTGGCCTAGTAATTGGATTCAACATCCCATATCAACCAATCTTATACTTACATATGCTAATGTAGGTTGGAATGCAATTATGTCTCAAAGAAAGCCAATTAAGTGCAAAAGCTTAAATGAAGGGTGCAAAAGCTTAAATGAAGGGCGCAAAATAGCAATTCTTGTACGAGTACAATTATTAATGGGGTAAAAAGCGATACTAATTTAATAAAGAAGTAATAACGAACAGAAGCTTGTTTTTGAACAATTACTTATATGTAAGAACGAATGTTACCATTTTAAAATAGTATGATTAAAAGGAATATATTTATCTACTAGTAGAAAGAGTTGAGAGCATACTTGGGTTTCCATTGGAAGATCACAAGGTGGGAAAAAAAAACCCTAAATAAAGGCCGATGATATAGAAGTTGGGTCGATCCCAAGGATAAGATTTACTCTTAGAATTTCGACATCCTTCAATCAACTAATTAGTTAGCATAAAGAGTGCTAAAGAGAATTATGGCTTTGCAAAAGAGCGATTTTATTCAAAAAACTCAAAACTCCGATCAAATCAAGTGACATTAGGGATCAAAAAAGTAAGGCAGCGAAGGAGGCCCAATAATAACTTTGGCCAATGTAATCTTCTAAAGACGTCAATTAGATACTAAGTTCAATTAAATGCCAAAAGACCAATTAAATGCCAAAAATTCAAGGCCAAAAAATGACTTACAAGTACCCTCCATTTTCAGACAACAATTTTTAGGTCCCTGATGTTTTGAAAATAACACTGGGGTACCTATGTTTTTGAACAACAAACTTTAAGGTCCTTTTTCTTGTTATTTTGGCCCAAAACTTTCAGAAATTTTCAACTTTGGCCCAAAAGGGTACTTTAGTAATTTTGCTATTTTTTGCATTTGTTTAAGAAAGATGCTTGTTTTGAATGACTTCACTTTATAATGACTTTACTAGCACTAGTTATCGTAATCTATTACTTATATCAAAAATGTTATATTTCATGTGATTATAAGCCCACCATATTAAGCAAAATAATAATGCTTAACTAGGGAGTTTGGACCATTACCTAAACTTAGTAGACACAGGACCCTAGCGTTCCTTTAACTTTCAATTCATAGAGAACGTTAATCTCAACTACACCTTTATTAGATCAGCTATAATACGGATCTGTTTTATTTTTACCTCAGACTGTAGTCACTAATCAATTTTTATGATTTAAAGAATAGTGAGCTTTTAATCAAGAAATTATAATATTTTAAACATAAAGTTTGATTGAAAAACATTCCTGATAAGGAAACTTCTTTTATTGAAAGTTTAAGAGTGGAAATGTTACAATGGGAAGATTAAAGAGGTACTTAAGCTATTAACATCTTTAGAGATGCTTGCTCATATAGAAATGAAGAATCCTGACTTTTCTTTGCTCAAATATGCTCAAAGGATAGTGTCCCTTCTCAACACTTAGTTTCTCCTTTTATGGAGGACATGGATCACATAGGATGCCCTAATGTCTATAGTACACACTGATGTTTTCACACGACTACAGTAGACAATATTATTTTACTAAATTGACACTTGATAAAATAGTACAATAATGGAGCCACAACATTTCGAAGCCTTTAATACAGACAAGACTAGTCATCCATTTTGAGATAATGCATGCCTTCATCTCCAATAATGTCTTACAGTCCATCAAAATCTTCATCATCATCAAAATCTTCATCAACTTGAAGATACTCTGGATCCCATAATTCAAATAACTCATTAAGAAATTTTTTTCTTTTCTAATAAGAATTTTCCACCTCCAACATCAAAGTGACTATGAAAGATGTCTTCTGAAGTATCTCATTTCTCTTTCATATATTTGTTGATATCATTATGATAAACGAAAGTAGTGTCATCGTAATGCATTAGTGGTCTTCCTTGTTCAATTAATGTCCACATTGGATGATAAATATTATAAAAACCAATGGTTCTTACTAAAGTAGGATTACTGACTGCTTCTTGTCATTCTAGAAACCATTCTTATAGTTGATCAACGGGATCATCCAAATCAACTAATTGAACAAGATAATGGGCTTGTTTGACTTTTTCATTTTCATACTCAATTATTGCACAATATGCCTCGACATAGAAACTTCTAATGTATGGAATTTTCGTTAGACTGTCTGGAGAAGTGAGAGTCCAATGGATCCTTTTAAACATGTATTGTTGAAACTTAGTTAGTCTTGAAAAGAATGGGAACTTTAGATCTGGGACTTTCATGAGGTAAAGCTACCATTCCATATTCTCAGACTTTTATGATGGGGTCATCTGGAAACATTGAATTTGCTAGGAATCCAACACCATAAACTCCAGATCTATCAGGAAAGAAGATTGTAGTACTCCATGACTCCCAAATATCATAAGAATAATTATGATAATAGTCTAGGCATGCTGCATACCAATCATTGAACCATTTTTCTTGAACATGAGAACTTGTTTTCCCTTGAATATCATAAGGACACCTTAGATAATTCATTTGTAATTTTAAAAGACTGAATCTTTGTGCTATCATATATAAAGAAGGTAGGAGACCAAAGTGTAATCTACTTTTTGTATAGAATTCTGAAGTAACGATAAGGATTCCACTAGAAGGAGAAACCCGTTGAGCAGTAATGGCATTCTATTTTAGATTCCTCCTTTTCCAATAGGAGTTCTGCTCTAATGATCACCATTGGTGAGTTCTTGAGTTAAACTAGCTACCCAAGAATTATTTGGTCTCTATATATGCTCAGTAGAGAAGGAAAACTATTTAAGCCATAATTGCCAACGCATGAGTCGCCCTTATCCTTGCATATTTGATAAATTCTTTTTCAGAATACCAAGTATTTCCTTCTAACTAATTTGAATAAGAAAAGGTTTTGGGGCTTAAAGGATTAAGAACTTTTCGATTCGTCTTATGACTATAAGGATTTCTTTTCCATCGTGGAATAGTTGTATTCTACTTTATTAAAACTTCCGTTGTACATTTGCTGAGATTTCTTCTTCTTTAATTTTGAATACTACACTCTAGTATTCATTGTTGGCATCTGCCTCAAAAATTAATTCATCTCCTTGATTAGTCAACTTAAGAAGAGGAAGATTTTTACACATTTTTTTGAAGTTCTAAACAATTTTTGAATCTAGGGGTCCATGTCCGATTTACTTCTTTCTTGAGTTTTTGTTGCAATGGTTTCCTTAAGTTAGCTAGATCTATCATGAAGTTTAAAGCATAGATAAGACATCCAAGAAACCGTTCTAATTGCTTCTTATCTTCAATCTTTTTAGGGAAATTTTCTATTTTTCTAGAATATGTTTTGTAGGATGATTTGTCCAATTTTTATGTCTAGGTCTAAGAACTCGATTTCTTTTTAGCTCACCAAGAATAATACCGTGATCAATGTATCTTTGGGTAACAGCTAAGACATCATTTTTGTGCTGCTCTATGGTCTTGGAGAAGACAAGAATATCATCGATGTAAACTAGACAGCAATAATTAAGATCTTTGAAGATGTTATCCATTCTTTGAAATATTTGGGGTGCATTTTTAAGGTCAAATGGATTAATATCCACTCATAATGTCCTTGAATGGTAGTAAAGTAGTTAAAGCAATGCTTACTTCATTCATTTCCATCTGCTAATATCTGTTTTTAGAGTCCATTTTTAAGAACTAAGAGCCTCCTTGAATTCTATTGAAAAGAATTATTTTGTTAGGAATATAATAACCATCAAAGATAATATTATCGTTAATCTTTTTGTACATGATTTCCATTCTAACTTTTCCTCTTTTCTCTTTTGCATAATTTCTTACCATAAAAGTGCCTTTGGTGTGAGGACTCTGACTATTCCTAATTAACTGTTTATCTAGAAGTTCTTTGATTTGCTTTTCAAATTCTTGGATATCCTGGTGTGTATACATCATTTGTTTGACTCACATAATAACGTTAGGATTTAATGAATTGATTTTTGCAAAGATCTTGTCTTCATCTAAAAATTTAAGAAGATTGTCATAAAAGACTTCTTTTGCATAATAGCTTCTGTTGTTTAGTAATATGCTATTTAATGGATAAGTCAAGTAGTGAGATTATTAGTGCTATCTCTCATTATGTAGGTGTTTCGTTCTCACCACTGGTGCGTGTCGACTCAATCTTCTGATGAGTGTATGCTTCATTTGATTTATCAATTGGAACTGAGTGACAATTTATGTGAATATCATTTGTTTTATGGTCAATGTGCATGCAGAATATTGCCTTTAAAAATTATTTCCAATAATCATATTTGAAAGGGCTTATTAATAGCCCATGGAACTAGTATAATGCATTGGGCTCTCCCGATTTCTATGGATAAACTTTCTACGGTTCGTTATGGCTGATTATGCTATTATTAGCTATCTTTACCTGTAAAGGATGTTTGGCTTTCCCCTACGTAAACTTTAAAAATAATTTCTTCCAAAATAGATAAAACAACTACTATCTGTGTAGGCACACAATTCATATTTATTATCTCCCTCAAAACATATATTTATTGCACATAAATGCTATTAGGATTTGTGTTGGTGACTTCATAACATATCTCCATAGTCATATTTCTAACTAGTTCATCCTGATAGATTGCCTCGCTAACAATTCTTATTTTGTACCTAATGACTTTTCTATTTAGACTCATACTTCAGTCTACAATGCATCTTGCGGGTTTAAAACTCATTCTACTTATTTCGCTGGTCATACTAATTAAGGCCTGATGATAATTTTACCAGTCTCATCAATTTTATTACATTTTTTTTATTTTTATGTGATTAGCAAAGCTAGATATCCATGATTTATTAATCTTTATCTGCTGATGATTGGATTTTATTGTTTGGATTTTTTGAATTAGGAGTAGGACTTTCATTTTTCTTTTTTTTGCCTCTATCATTGTTATCTTAGTATTTGGGTCTACGGTATTATCTAGTTTATAGATTATTTTTCAAAATATTCTTAGTGGATAACCTACTGTTTTTATATCTATTACAACTATCATTATCTTAAGGGATATGACGTTTTTGATAAATTGATCTTTGAGGCTTACATAATATCCAGGTCAACAATTGAATTCTACCGATCCATTATATAGATTAGCCTTAATCCATGTGATAATATGATTATTAAATTTGATGTATGTAGTATCAAAGAGGAAAGCATAAAGATCAAATCTTTTCCATAATATTAGTTTGCACTTAGACACGTCCAACATGGATATACCTATATTTACTATCTTTAGTATACTTAAGGATATTTTCCCAATTAATGAAACTAACTTCTCATACATCATACTTATAGTCTCTTATCTCTGGATCTCCCTCCATCATTTCACATACATACTTACTATTTAATTGGAAGATGAATTTTTTTATAGATCACGTATTTCTAAATTATAGAAAAGACCCAATCTCATTTGATATCTCCATTCTCATTATATATGATAAATTTTTATCCTTGAAGATCACCAAATCTAATTGAGCTGCTTCCCATTATATTACTAGTTTTCCATAATCACTTTCTTCATATTCATCTTCTATTAAAATTATCACAATTCGCTTGCTGTTTTTAAGGCTAAATCTAGTGCTTCTTCTATGCTGAGCTTAAAGTAATCTAGACTCCTAAAGTTTCAATAAGCTTGTTATTCTTCCTATTTTGCATTCGTTTGTATAATAACCTACTTCTTTACATGCCCGACACTCACACTTGTTTTTTCTAGCAGGACAATAAGCGACATTCCTAGAAAATCTTTGTTTTTTAACATTTTATTTTACATTTATCTCCCTATAGCTTGTAATCTTATGCTCTTGTAAAATTTTCTTCCTTCTCTCTTGCCTTTGGAGGTCAACACACTGATCATTAACCCATTTTCTTGGATGAGAAATTCTTGTACCGAGGATACTAATGACATCTACTTTCTCAAGCTATGTAATATATTTTTCATTGACTATGGAACTGACTGGATATAGTTGCTTGTCAAAAAACTTACCATGATTGGCTTCATTATGCCCAGTTTTGTAATTATATTGACTGAATTCAGCAATATAATTTTTCAGATATCGCATATCACATAATTATGTGTTATTAGTCTTTCTTTGCCATTGTCTTACCTTTTCTTCAGAATCATGTTTAGCTCTGGTAAATTCATTTTTGATTTCCTTAGATAATTTTTTCAACACTACAGCTGGTGTTTTCATCATTCTTCATACATTTTTACCTTCCTCATCTAGTGAGTCATACCTATTTGCTATAATGCCAGAAAAGCCATGTTTCATATAGTTCAGTAAATTTTCAGTAGTCTATGCAGTATTCATGTTTAGGACACTATTCATGCCTTTTTCCAATGCTCAAGTGTTTCTTCCCTATTATAAGCTCCATCAATGTTCAAGATGTGTCCTATTTCACAAATTGCAGCCAATTTCTTCAAAGGATGTAGTTTCCCATCGGGTGAACCCAAAGTAAAAGTTAGTTATATGTCCTGCTAGAATGTACCTAGGTCTCATAAAAGGAGTATTTCTTCCAGAATATTTACCAAGCTCATCAAACTTGGGAACAACATCGCTAACTAGATTGGACTTAATTTCATCTATGGTAAATTCTTCTCCAATCTCATTAGTTTCATAATCTAATGCCATTTTACCATTTTACCATTTTTTATCTAATCTCTTCCTAATTTCTTCTAAAGAAACAACACTAAGATTCTCTGGTTTAATTAGGTTTATCTGCTGGTATATTTTTTCTTCTAAGTGGGCATTGTTAGTCTCTTCCATATCATTCTATAATACATCTTGTTTTTCAACTATTGCGCCTATAATTTTATTTAATTTTTCTGGGCTTTGTTCTTTATCAAACATATCCTATAATTCCTTTGGACTATACTGCTTATACTCCATCTTCATCTTCTTTCTCTGCCTTTTTAGATTTTTTTAGTTAATTTTTCTTCTATTTCTCTTTAGGTCTTTATATCATCCAAAGGAAATGCACTTTTGTTTTTTGGGTTTTGGAAAGGATATTTATGCTGAAATGGAGTACTACTACTTAAACCGAATTTTCCACTATGTCTGATCTCATTAACCAAAGAGAGATGGATTACTAAAAATTACTTGCTAATCTCCTTAACTTCAGTCTTAAGTTTTACTAATTCAGCTTTTAATTCTAAA
>NCQV01071252.1:50317-61744 GCA_002740545.1 Lophocereus schottii
GGTTCAAGCAGCAGCACTTGAGCGACAGCTTCAAAGAGTAGCAATAGACTTAAACGCCGGTGACCAGTCAATGGCAGAAGTAGACTTCAAGCACCGGCACAGCATGAATTCAGGCACTGGCAAGGTGAGAACAATTGAAGATGAGATTTTGCAGTGAGGGCTAGATTTTCGAGCGAATTGAGAGTGAGAAGTGAATAGTATAGCCAAATTAGCAAGTGGGACTCCTTTTTAACTGAGTTATTTTCTCTCTTTTTTTGGCTTGTTCAACATTTTTGATCAAAATTTCACGAAAATACAGGGGAAAACTCAACAGGCATTTTTTTTTGGGTGTTGTTAGGCCACGAAAATATCAAAGTGTCATCTGATGCAGATAAAAAAGGACGAACAGCCAGTTTTCATCGCCTAAATGCTATAAAAAGACCGCAAAATTATTTTTATTGTCCTTTGGTATATTAAAGATGTCAAACTTAATTTTGTCACCCTTTAATAAAATTTTCTTGACCCAATCCCTTTTTTCTTGTAGTGTAAGCAAGTAAGAGTTCGGTTTGTTTAAGGAGCAATGCTCTCTATCTCATTCAAACCAAGTTGCAATCTGATTACAAAAGAGGCACCCTAAGGCCTTATACTCACGTGTACAAACTATTCTACTAAGGCTAGAAGGTTTCTTCAAGGTTAAGAAACCTTGTATTTAGCCTAAATTTGGCTTAGCTTAAACTTACAAATTAGCAAAGTACAAGTTCGCTTACTCACACTAATTACAACACTGGAGTCTAGCTAACCTTTATGTTAAAGCCTACACTCAATACTAAGCAATTAATTAAGCAAGGGGAGAGCAGGTTGCACACGGAAGAGAGATAAAATGGCTGCTGGCAGCAAACACTGTATAGTAAGCCAATACGAACACTCTTGCATTTTCTTCTTCAATTCTCAATTGTTTTGCTTTTGGCTAACTGATAGGCTTATGATTGTGTTTCAACTACTTTTATCTACCAGATGATGCTGCTAGACTACGATTGGGTGCAAAAAAGAAGGAGAAGCACCAAATGCACCAATCGACTAAAACAAGGCTGTTTGCAAGTAGTTTTTAGGCGCCACATTTCTTAGCCAAAAAGTGAGCATGATTTGCATTTCCTTCCATGGAGGCAAACCTTAGGATGTCTACCAACTCCCTATAATGAGAAATCACATTTATCACATCATTTGATAGCCATAATCCTTAGCTAAACCAAATCAGGCAAAATAGGGTTCAATCTAGTGCGAGTTAAAAAATGGCCTTAGTTCTTTAATATACACCTAATTTAACTTGATTTTCCCACTTTGACCAGATAGCTTACATCTTGGGGAAGCACAATATCCAAAAATAATTGACTTAAACCTCAAGGAGGCCTAAGTAATCTTGAACACAAAACTGGGCTTAAAATCTGCCTTGAACCTCGATGTCGTTGCTTGCTTCCTTTGCAAAATGTGACTAATCCTTTGGACTTTGGATGGTGAATTGAGACTTCCTGGACTTGTTTAAGCATCTTCATGGGACTAGCTGGATGGGACTCCATCATGTAGTCTATATTTTTCCCTAATTTGTTTTCTTTTCCTTCCTGATCCTTTTATTCCGAGACCAAACAACATGTAGTTCTTGTTAAATAATATCAACTTTGAATACAAAAGGTCCCCTATCCATTTGTACTATAAATATGATATATTATGTACAACATGATATTATCAATCATGACTTTCTTTTTTATGCCTTGGTTGTTTAAAATGGCCTTTTAAATGTTTCAATAACTTCCTGATTTCCCTAATGTTTCCAACACCTAATTGCTTTTAAATTTAGAATGGATCTTGAACTATTAATTCCATTCAACACTGTTGCATTCATAAACCACATTTGCTTCAAATCATCATATCATCATCCAAGTATATTATTAAAGTGACTCCCATTTGATACCATGCAACTCAATAAGTTTGTAATGAACATAAAGGTTGCCACCGATCGGAAAGTTAAATAAAAATGAATTGTTTTCAATCTCTAAATTATCCCTCTTACATTCTCATGAACTCCCTTATAAGCCCATTTATTGTACCACCTTAGTGCAACCTTTTCGTGTGGCTAAATTCATAATATTATCTCCGCTCTTATGTCTAAGTTCCCTAACGGAAATCATGTGACTCCCAATCTACCCTCTCGTCAATCATGGGGTCATAAAACACTTGATTGCAATAACTTTTACTTGCATTTCCTTATTAACAACTCATTAATTAGGGTTGTCATTAAACTAACCTACAACTTATGTTTCTTTTTGTCCTCAAACTCAGCATATTGCCTAGTCTACAAACACATATCATTCATATATTGTCCATATCCTTATGAGACAACATTTATATCAACCGCATATCGCCAATAAAATAGACAAGCAGTATGGGATCCCATATGTATGTTCAAGATCTCATGGCATGAACTAAACAAAACTATGGGTTTAAAGAGGAATATCATGTGTACGTACCTAATTCTTAAGACATCATAGTCAAAGTTAAAAGAGGTATAATGATGGGTAAATCATTTAATAATTACAAAATATGCATTTTATAATGTGGAACATAACTCATGGACTTCCTACTACTCACATTGATTATAAACCTGGCTCTAATACTGCAATATTAATATCCCAACTTCCAATCACCTTATTAGCCAAGGTAATTGACAATAGGTTAGTGCAGCAAAAGTCTTACATTATAGCATTACGGTCATCCTAAAATAGGCAGTGCTGGGTGCTAGAAACTAATGGGCAATGATGTTACTTAAGAGCTTTACCCTTCAAGGGTTAAATTCCTAAGAACGTTTTAAAACAATACTGGTTAGATTTGGAGGCATGAATGTCCACATGCTTATGTTTAACATCATAAAACTACTAGAAACCTCACTAGTCGAAACCAGTAGACAAGTACTATGAGCTTTCTAAAAGTCCCTTATCTAAGATCTTATGATGCCACTATAAGCTAGTTGAGGATAGCTATCCAAAGATCCACCTGAAATAGAAAAATATAAAAACTTTGAAAAGTGAGACAAAATGCAATACATTTATCACTATACTGTAAGGTTGAAAACAGTAAGTTTTAATGGGAGCCAGATTTCAATTCATTTTTGTTCGAAGTAAGAGGGCGAGAGAGAATTACATTAAGACTATTACTGATCATTATCCAAAAGTGAAATCCAAATTGATGAGCTCATATATAAAATGCAATCATTGAATAGGTATACAGCTACCAAGCCGATCGCGAAGCTTGACTTGAGGTCGCATAGGTGAACTGAAGGGCGTAAGCCCTGATAATTTATAGCTAGTGGGTCCACCTGATTATGTGGCAACACAATGCCTGAAAATAATCCATTAAATAACAGTGCATTTTGAGATGTTGATATATATAAAAATATGTAAATGTTCGAAATGTATATGTAGTAAACATCCCTGAACTTGTAATCTCACTATCCTTTTTTAAATAATTAATTATTAGCTTAAGCAACTAATAAATGTGGTTGCGCATTCTATCAAAATGAAGTCTTTTATAATTAAAACTTAGGAAATTTTCAGTTTGATAATCTTGATAATAAGTACACATACATATAGATATATGTACGTGTTTAGACTGGAGCACAACTGCTTTTCTTGGTACACTTTTATTGCCTATTGATTAATCAACTGCTAATGTCAATAGGTATTGTCTTACTTGTACTCGTTGATTTACTTATATTTATTCACAAGCTTCCATCCAAGTATTATTGATACCTATTTCATTTTCTAGTGAGAGGCCTTTTGTACAACTCTTTAACTACCAGATAATTTTATGAATTAATGTGTTAGAATCTTATTTGGAGGTCATTCATTGTCCTAGCCCTGCAACATAAAATTACCATATATCAAATTGAAATGCGAGCATCTAATTTAAAAAATCTTGCTTTGAAACTAATTGAAAATAATTGTCATAAAATAGGTTTGTGCTGTTACACAAAGTTTGAGGAGATCAACACCACCTCGGACTCTAAGGTAGAATTGTCTACAAACTCCAGTATCTCCTTCCTAAACTGGAATCTCTAGAAGATCTGGAGCTCCCTAACCTTCTCTTTGAATAGTTCACTGACATGAGGGTAAAATGATTCAACCATGTGGTAGAAAGGAAATTTGGTGTTTTGTAAATTCGTTGATTTCAAATTCTTAAGCTTGTAAAATTCTCCTTCATTGAAAAATTGGAGAAATTGGATTGCATTGGTCTTTTTTAAGTGAATTATGAAGTCTATCCTCAATTAGTTAAATTGTTTTATGCCAACTCTAAGAAGGTGGAACCCAAGGGTAGGGGCAAAACCTACTCTACCACCAAAGTCAAAGACATTGTCATCACACTCACTGTTGCATTTATGGAGAGGATTTTCAATTTAAACGGTGATCCTTTAAAATTCTCTCCTCAATGTCAGCCTCCAAATCCCAAAAACTCTGCCTTAACAAAGATGCTCATCCCTCCAAGACACCCAAAAAAAAAAAAAATCAAACCAATCCTATACAGCCTTGTACTCTGACCCAAGGATTCTGCACCGTATTTTGGTTAAAACCACATACCCGTAAAGATCCTAAAAAGAGACAATAAATCACACACTCCTTGAAACCCTTTACTACATTATGGAGGGGTATTCTGCGAACTTTGTTGAGATTATCCTTGAATACATGATTGCACTCTATAACCTATGAAGGAATTACCCTTTTCCCTACTCAAATCTCCTAACTCACATATTCAACGCCTTTCAATGGCTCCTTGATCCTAACAATTAATGATGTGCCGTTCAAGAGCTTAAAGTTAAAATTTCTCCCCTCTGGATACTTGGAAACATGAGGAGGAGATTTCCGCTGCTAACATTGACAAAACACTACCTCAACCGTACCTTGAAGTGATCCCTCTTCCGTATACATAATGGTTTAATGAAGATCTTAAGGAGATAAAGGGGGAGATCACCAATGTAACGACCCAAAGATAGATCAATCACTATTTGCATCTCTTTTACTGGTTTTCCCCAATTGAAATGTTAACCAAAATAATTAGGCATTACTGCCGTCCAATTAAGGACAAGGCTTTACTTGTACATGATAACTGAGCCATAATAATCAATGTTTACCATCAAAGGCATTCACACCATCACAACCTATCAAACCATTTTGTTAAATATAGAAATTGTTCTAACATCAAAACCATACAAGCATCTCAACGATTACACTAAAATATAGAATTCCGATAAAATATACAGTGTCAACACCAAAATAATTTACAATACGGTAGTCGAGACATTTCAACAACAATACACCCCCATTCCGTAAAGACTTCCCGACTCACTTATCATCTTCAATCGTTTTGCCTGCCCAAGGGTGATTCACTAAACCCTTTCCTAAAACAAAACATGAAAACATTTAGAAATGTGACCCGGAGCTCAGTACATGCATTCCTGTATTGTTAAACATTCATGGAACAAAAACTGGTTGGGCCCATATTGCAATTCATTTTTAATTAAACACAGGGAATCAGATGAATATCAAACTGCATTGTCAATTATTATCTGATAGTGAACCCCCGGTAACCATTACGATCTGAAGATAGGTGTGCACCTGCCAAACTGATCGAAACCTGGCCTGAAGCCGCATGGCTAACTAAAGGATTACGTCCTGTAACTGATACTGATGGGGTCACTAATTATGTAAGAAATCACTGATTAAACTGATTCATTGATGTCCTTACCAAAACATCATAATTTTGATAAATACGTGCTAATTTCTAAAGATACAAGCAATGATCGTACCTGAAATTTTTAAATGTAAGTGCACGGAATAATATTATGCACAAAAGTGCAAGGAATGATAGATTAGGTACAGATTCTGTACAAAATTATTGTTGTAGGAACATACAGTTAGCAAAAATAATTATCTCATAGCTAATAAGTTAGTAAAAGAAAAGTAAAAGCATAACGGAGGGTTAAAAATAATGACTCATAACTTAATCATCTGACCTCTGACTGAGACTCAAAACCACAACATAGAAAACTTAGGAAATCCTAAAAATCTTTCATTTCGAACACCAAGCCTGATTCCCACAATAGAATTTCCAAAATGAGGCTAGAACACAAACTTGTCAGTTTGGTCTATTTTGCGCAGTTTTGGCAAAATGAACATAACATTTTCTACAAACCTTGGATTAAGGCAATTCAAGAGCCCTTTGAAAGCTAGCACACCAAACTATCTACCCCCAAAAAATCATAATTTGTGGTTCGGCCACGCATTACCAGTTTATTGCCAAAAGCTGCCATGTTTTCTTGAAATTTCCGGCCCTCACTGTTTTAGCTTTTCCCTCTCTTTTCACGCAAATTCTTAACTTAAGCCATTCTTTAAAAGCATGTAAGCAAGCTTTGGTCAATCCCAGTAGCATACAAAATCGCCACACTCAAATTCACTTCATAATCATATCCAAAAGAGATCATTTTTCAGTCAAATATCCATATAAACCAAGCTTAAGCCTAAATTAATCCAAACCATGCATTATTTGCCAAAACCCTAGTTTATGGCCAACTTGGACTCTCTCCAACTCATGTGAAATCACCAACAACATCAACATAAACACCAATAGATTAGAAGATAACAAAATCAAAGATAAAAGAATCAAAATCCAACACTTTAACATTAAGCTTGCATGATCAAAAATTAACCCTAACCTAGCATGATCCAACCTCAACACCACCATAATCAACATCAAAATAACTCTTATTTGTTATCAAAACAACATGATCAAAGATCATAAACTTCAAAACAAGAATCAATACTAAAATAAAAAGCAAGCCAATAAAAATAAATTTCAAAATTACTCACTTTGATTGCAAATAAGTAGAGATAGAGATTATGTTTAGTGGTTTTGATGATGGAGGATGGCGGCTAATGGTACTAGGATGTTGGGAGGGGTTGGAAACCACTGAGGCTAGCCGAAAACTGGCCGGAAACCACCAGAAACAGTGGCTGGAGCTGCTGGACGTTTAGAGGGTGAGAGGGAGAGAAAATGGAGTTTGTCAGTTAAGTTGTATTTGTTTGACTTATCTAATGGCTTACCTGAGTTTTTAACTAGGAAGGCCACCTTTTTTGACTAACCATGGCTAAATTAACCATGGTAATTAGTTAGATTAATATACAAACTTGTTAGGCTTCAAAATGGCCGAAATAAATTGGGTTCGGGAATAAAACACTTCGTAACAATAACGTTTTTATGAAACTCAAAATGATAGCTTTGTAATGTTACGGAAAGCAAAATAAATTACTTATATTAAACTTGTTATGGCGTACTATCAGTTCTTCCAAAGTCTTCGTTAATCAATTAAATAAACAAATAAAATCCGAATTACCAAGTGAGGGCCCGAATAAAATTTTTCCACCGGGGTGAATAAATAAATGAATATAAGAGAAGAAAGAAAAATCATGAACTTGAGGTAATTAAATATGTAAACATAATTAAATAATTTTAGGGCGGGGCTATTACAGCCTTCCCTCCTTAAAGAGTTTCCCCCTCAAAACTTATGACTTTTTCCATTCAATGCAAGATTACCTCAAATAATTGTGGATATTTGGCTTTCATTTCCTCTTCAGCTTCCCAAGTAGCTTCTTGGGAGGTATAATTTAACCATAGTACTTTGACTAGAGTTATCTGCTTGTTGCACAACTGTTTAATCCTGCGATCTAATATTTGGATTGGTTGCTCTTCATATACTAAACCTGTAGTGATTTTAATAGGTATAGGTATAATGGCGTGGTTTGGGTTTGAGGTATACTTCCTAAGCTGAGAGACATGAAACACGTTATGCACGTATTTTAGTTCTACCGGCAGATCTAGACGATAAGCCATAGGATTAAACTTTTCAATCATTTCATATGGTCCAAAATATCTTGGGCTTAATTTGCCTCATACCCCGAACCTTTTGATATCCTTAGTTGGCGATATCTTTAGAAAATTTTATCACCCACTTGAAACTCCAAAGGCCTCCATCTCTCGTCCGCATAACTCTTTTGTTGACTCTGGGCAACCTTAATATGTTCTCGAATCCTTCTTATTATTTCCATAGTTTCTTGGATCTTTTCAGGGCCTAAAATCAATACCTCATCCAAAACACTCCAGCACAGTGGGGTTCTACATTTCCTCCCTTATAGAGTTTCAAACGGGGCCATTCTAATGGTGGACTAATAGCGATTGTTATCAAAAAAACTCCACCAGAGGTAAGTCATCTTCCTATTTTCCTTGGAACTCCAATACACAAGCTCTTAACATGTCCTCTAGAATTTGATTCACTCTTTTAGTTTGCCCATCTGTCTCAGGGTGATAAGAGCTGCTAAAGTTCAATTTGGTCTCAAAGGCCTTTTGAAGGGCTTGCTAAAAACGAGCTTGGAATCATTGATCCCTATCTGATACTATCTCTAAGCGGATTCTATGTAGTCTAACGATCTCTTTGACAAACAACTGGGCTACCTTTTTAAATCCCCAGGTATCTTTGATTGGCAGAAAATGGGCCGACTTGGTAAGCCGATCGACTATAACCCAAATAGCATTCTTCTTCGAGGCAGAAAGGGGTAAACCCATAACAAAGTCCATTGAAATTAAAGCCAACTTCCAAGTGGGAATCTTTAGGGGTCGCAATTCACCCACGGGACGCTGATGCTCTGCTTTGACTTTCTGGCAGGTCAGACACTTGTCTACATATTCTGTAACCTCCTTTTTGATATTATTCCACCAGAAGTATTTCCTTGAATCTCTGTACATCTTAGTGCCTCCTAGATGCACTGAATAGTAAGTATTGTGAGCCTCTTCTAGGATCTGTTTCCTTAGTTCCTCATTTTGGGGCACACACAGGCGATTCTGGAATTGCAGGGTCCCATCCTCATGTACTACAAACCCGGGAGGCTTTCCTCTCTGTAGATTTTGCTTTATCTGTTGGAGTTCAGGATCACTTTTTTGGTTCACTCGAATTTCCTCCACTATGGAAGGCTGTAAGGTAAGTGCTGGTAATTGAACATGTGCTTGCCCATGGGACACTAGTTGAATTCCCAAGTCCTCAAGTTCTTTCAAGAGACTCAACTGAGTAATCATAATAGTATTTGGGTTATGTTGCACTTTTCTACTTAGGGTATCTGCTACAACATTTGCTTTTCCTGGATGATATTGAATTTGTAAATCATAATCCTTAAGCAGCTCAAGCCAATGTCGTTGCCTCAAGTTGAGCTCCTTTTGAGTGAAGATATACTTCAAACTTTGATGGTCAGTATAAATCTTGTATGGTACTCCATATAAGTAATGTCTCCAAATTTTCAACGCAAAGACCACGGCTGCTAATTCCAAGTCATGAGTAGGATAGTTTCTCTTATAAGGCTTAAGCTGTCGAGAGGCATAAGCTACTACCTTATCTTCCTGCTTTAGAACACACCCTAATCCGTTCTTTGAAGCATCACTATAAATGGTATATTCCTTACCTTCCATTGGTAGTGTTGAGATTGGGGCAGTAATTAGTCGCTGCCGTAACTCTTGAAAAGCTTTATCACAATTTTCAGTTCACTCAAACTTGTTCGCTTTCTTCAGCAGATTGGTCATGGGTGAAGCTATCTTTGAAAAGTCCTTGACAAATATTCGATAGCAACCTGCTAAACCCCGAAAACTTCTAATCTCAGTGATATTAGTTGGCCTTGACCATTCCATGATTGCCTTCACCTTTTGGGGGTCAACTTTGATTCCTTTTTTTGTAACCACATGTCCTAAGAATACCACTTCTTCCAACCAAAACTCATACTTCTTTAATTTTCCATAAAGTTGATGCTCCCTCAGTGTTTGTAACACCATCCTTAAATGATCAGCATATTCATCTCTGTCCTTAGAATAGATAAGAATGTCATCTATGAACACCACCACAAATTTGTCTAGGTAGGGTCTGAAGACTCTATTCATAAGATCCATGAAAACTGTGGGAGCATTGGTGAGGCCAAATGGAATCACTGTAAACTCATAGTGACCATACCTAGTACTAAACGCAGTCTTGGGGATCTCTTCAGGTGTAATCCTAAGTTAGTGGTACCCTGACCTCAAATCATTCTTAAGAAAGACTCCTACTCCTTGCAATTGGGAAAACAAGTCATCTGTCCATGGAAAAGGATATTTATTTTTGATGGTGATCTTGTTCAACTCCCTGTAGTCAATACACAACCTTAAGGTTCCATCCTTTTCTTTATGAACAACACTGGGTGATGTCTGCTGAAACTGCTTGCTGGACTTAAACTCAGCTAGCAACTCAACATGGAAGATATGAACTGGCCTAAAGGAATTAATTCCACCAACCAAAGCCACAAGGATTCACCAGTAACTCCTTAAAGCAGAATGCATCAGGAAATTGGATAAAGAATCACTCTCATACACCACCTAAACAAGCTAAAGTTAGAGAGATTTGGGAGAGTTTTGCTTAAAACCAGCAAAGGGATTTTTCTTTCAACATAATCTGAGTATTACAATGAAGGGAGAGCCTTAAATATCAGGTTACAATCAAGAAATCAACGGCTATAAGTGATTCTGGCCAAAATTAAGAAAATAGAAAAGATTGAAACTAGTCTAAAATAGCAACTAGCTGGATTCTTGACACCTAAACCCTTTGCTTATCTCCGTTACTAAGGTGTCAACCCTTAATAGCATCCAACTACCTACTAATGATGGTCTTGAGAAGAGGTTTCGCTGCTAATTACACCGAGCTTAGCATCCTACCAGCAAGTACAGCACCCTGAAATCTAAGGGATAAAAGGGGTTTTCTTGCATTCTGAAGCTGGTTAAAAGCTGGTGCTAAAGGAGCTGAATTTGCACTTTTAGGGCCTTGTTGGATAAATATTTAGACACATTTCCAAGTCCCTAGATTGGCCAAAATGAGCTACTAAGTTAGAGGACAAAATTCCTCTCTGAAACTGCTGCTGCTGTTGTGCTGCTACTGCTTCCAGAATTAATTTCCATGGCAAAATTCAAGTAACCTTTATCATTTATGAGCTGAAGAGGAGCTGATAAATGAGTTAGGGTACTATTCAAAAGGGAATGAATTCCTTTGTGCTGACTGAGTTACTGGAAGTAAGCATAAAATAACCTCAGATAAACTGACTGCAGGTTGCCTTTATTTGAATGTACTAAAACTAAAGCTGCTGTGGGAGCCTCAAAAGACTTGGTTTAGCGAGTAGTAATGCTAAGGTGTCCAAGAAAGCAAAGACCTTCCCAAGGTGGCCACCAAACTGAGTTGCATTGCCTCACAGAATAGGCCTGGTTGCTGATTCAGCATTAAACCCTTCTCAGGTTCTGCATGAAGGTCTTGAACTGGCTCTTGGTCTGCATCACTAGGGCACCCCATGG
>NCQV01071268.1:2283-14727 GCA_002740545.1 Lophocereus schottii
GCACATATGCACATGTTATCAAGGCGTTGTTGGAGGGGGGATATTGTGAGCAGGCAATGAAGTTTGTGATGAGCTTTGCTGGGAGAGAGAGGGGTGCTGATAAGGAGAATCTTGAGTTGCTGGGCAATGGCTTCCTTAAGCTTGGTAGGTTTGAGGATGCAAAAAGGGTGGCTGATGAGATGTTTAAGAGGGGTTTGCCCATGGGTCAGAAGTTGAGGAATTTCTAGCAATTACAGGTGGCAATTTTGAGTCTATTTTTGAATCTTGATGATGAAAATAAGGTACAGTTTTTGTTGAGCTTCTTTTGAAATGCTTTCATTTCTATGTTGGTAGCTAGTTCTGGATTGTAGAAAAGTTTTAGTGCACCAGTGAACATACACAAAATTACAACATGAACTAGATTGTAGGCCTAATAGTGTTGGTGGTGAAATCAGATTGAAGAACTATTTTGACGTTAAAGAAGTGTTCAAATATAGCAGATATCAATCTGAATATTCTTCAAATAATTAGTTTCTTCATTTTGAGCTCATTCATGTTTCTTTCATTAGGGTGATTGGTTATGATGCTTCTAGTATTTTTTTAAATTTCCCTTTTACCAATCGATCATGGCCCATCTTTGGTGGTTGTTAGCCATCATATAACCCTATTTGAACTTTGAAGAATTATATTTGCCATGATTAGTGTCTTGTCTAGGGTTAGATGGCGATCAGGTGTAGGCATTATTAAGAACTTCATGTTATTCATAAAACAATTCAGTCAACAGAGGTTACAACCGAGTTAGGGATGAAGTAAGGCACTTCTTAATATTAAGCACACCATTCCCACCACCCCAGGCATGAGAAGTTTGAAACACCGAGAGAAAGAACACAAGTCCAAGAATCCACAATGGCATCTACTAATTGCTAGTGCTATTGTAATTTATTGTTATGCCAGGAAAACTTCTGTCAGAGAAATGCTAAGCTTTCCAATGATCTATACTTCACTGGGCGTCCTGCCTGTATTGGAAGACAGCAAGTAGAAGTTTATGACACACAATCACTTAGGCCATCATTGTCATAATCATAGTTTGAAACTAGTGAATACCTCTAATCTCAGTGATGAAGACAAGCTGTTCATCTTAGCCCTGAAAAGCAACTTCGTATCCATTAGTAGTACATGGCACAGATATCATTGTTCCAGGAATGATTGTTCTAGGCCAACCATGATGCTAATATCTTGACAGTACTATTGAGTCACTTTTTGATATGGAGTTCCCACAGAAATAGGGGTCTGGCTGTTTGGTTCGATGAATATTAAAAAAACAAACCTATATTAACATTCCTAGTGCTTTAATGCTGACGAAGGTCGCTCATAATAGCAAGGGGGAAGAATTGGTTGAGGAACGAACTCTATTGCAAGTGACAAGTTTGTGATCAGTCACCACTTTGGCACCATCAAGGCATCAACTCCGGCGGAATAGGTGATTTTCCCCTCCTACATGTTAGAATAGTTGTAGTCAAGTTGTCAAGGGGAGTACTTAGTAAATCCATCATCCATGAACTCAGTGGTTATATGCTTTTAGGCAATATGTTGCAAATTTTGGGGATCTATTGTAATTTGTAAACATCATGTGCATTTGCAGAGAAAGGGTGCCTATGTTTGGATCTCTGCAGATTGTATTTTGGACACTGGTGTTATTATGGTGGTATTAGTAGTTGTAGTTGTATGTTGCAAAACATTTTACGCTCACTCTCCATAACACCTCCATCAGTTACATTTCCGTGCTATCCATACATACAAGGATCCAGGACAAGATTAAAGAAAGAGGAATCATGAGAATTCATGTATCATATCAAAAAAACCGACTGAATAGCAACACTCTTACCAAGAAATCCCCTGCTGCCTGGACAATGGACACAGAAACACTCTTGTTCTACTGATGATGAAGCAAACTCAAACTTACTTCCTTGCTGGGAGTCCAGGGCTCCTTGAAGGCTCCCCATTCATTGATTTGTTGTACTGAAAGTGCAGAACTCCAGAAGGTGGGAAGATTGTGCATGAAAGCAGGCAAACCGAGTGGTCTAATGTGACCCCAGATAGCATTTTCTCAGCTGCTTGTAATTGTGCCAATGACTACAGTCTCCTTTTATTTTTTTTATTTTTAATCACATAACTACAAACTCTTAAGTGAGTGATACGGATCAGGCGTGCTGCCCTGGTTTTGACACGGATCATTGTTGATGTTTCCTGCTCGATCTCTTAAGGCTAGGCAGTATTCACAAAGATGGGAACGAGCTAATGAGGAATCTTTGTTCAATCTTTCGTTGCTTCTCTAGTTGATTTTCATCTATTTTATGTCTTATTTTTTGTTGATTTTATAATTTAGTTGTATTTTGTATTTTGTTTTTGAAGCCCTTGGGCTTAATAGTAGTTGGAAAATAGAAAAAGAAAGATCCCTTTCTTTTTCATATATACATCAAGCAAAAATTTCCTTAACATGTGGAAGGAAAAATCCACTTAACTGGCATTTCAGTAAAAATAGGACCTTTCGAAGTTGTTAGTCGTAGTGTTGACATTGTAGTTGCTGCTCAATTTTGAGAGGGCAAAGCTCAGGCAACAACCGTTCAAGTTATTGGAGTTGTTGGTGTTGTTGCTGCTATTGATGTTAATGTTCTTGCATCTATTCCTCTTTTGAAGAGGGTGCAAATGTGCAATCGCGCCATTCACATTGCATCGTCGAAGTTCGGGATAATCATTTTGGGTCCGAAACTTTGTAACCTAATCAATTTCTATTTTCTTAACAAAATGTAACTTTCACTGCTTGGTATAACAAATTTGACTATTCAAGCAGTAGTTGTCCTAATTTTTCATTCTAATTTGTAGATATCATCTTGACCTTGTTCTAGCACAAAGATCTAGAACTGGGTTAAAACCGAGTTGTGTTGGGGTTGGTTGAAATAACATTCACAGCTTACTTTGGCCTGCCTGAAATTTTGGGAGAGAGGTGATATACAGGTTGACTGGGAGCTTATTCAATTTACAAAACCTTATGGCGTATCCATCAAAGTCCACTTTTAAAAGATTCAAATGAATCAGCAACGTCACAGGAGCAGTCCTCATAAGCACCTGGAGAGGATGTTTCATTCAAGCTGGAGTGGCGGAGCAAGCCATAGATATCAGGATGCGATTAGTTCCACGTCCATAATTCGAGAAGGAAAGAGGGCTATAGGAAGGTTGAATAATGGAAATAGGCATTTCAGTATCTTCATCTGTACTTCTGTAGTAACGTATACTAATCCTTTGTTGGATTTTTAGTCCAAAATTTTGTGGCGTTTGAAAAGTTGCAAGTAGAAATCAAGAGTAGATCTCCTGTCCCGTATAGGAAGCTTTTATGTTCTTACTTCCGTGTCTTTTTGAATCATTTTATGCTCGACATGTGCATTGGAAAAGGAATATGCAATCGTGCACAGGTCTGATCGAGCTTTTTTTGGGGTGGGGGGAAGGGGTGCGAAGCAAATGTGGCGGAGTTCACTGGGCAAAAAGAGGAAAGACGGGAAAATGAGGAGGCATGGTTGTCATGCGAGGGAGGTCATGTGATTGGCACATGGATGTATAGGAATGCTTGGGCAATTTCATGTGGGCCAGCTGCAGCTTCGATTGTGGGGCTTGGGCTAAACTGATGCATACGTAGTCAATATTGGGGATTTCTTTTCTTGTGATTTCTAATTTTTGGATGTTTTCCTCTAAGATGCTTAACTGCAATCAAAATCCCTAATTCAAGAATTAATTGTGAATAAAATATGAACAAAGGGTATAAAAATGTTAGAATTTTGAGTTGCAAACTTCAGCGAGCTCAACACTGGTCTATGGACCAGCCTAAGGTCCATGTTTAATATTAGGATTCAATCAATTCACTATCTCCACAAGACAAATTCTGCAAGTGCCCTCTGACACATTGCTTATAATCAAAGTTTTTTCAGAGCACTTTGATAGGCTCATCTTCTAGATTTTCCAAAGAATACCCAACAATAGTCTCACCACTCCTTGTTGTCTACAAAGTTCAAACAATGAACTTTGTAATAACTTCTCACACTTAGCAAGAACACCCTTGCTCCTTGGCTATAGATTGAGTTTTTCTTCAAAGCACTTTGACCAGCTCAACTCCTACAGTTCACAACTCACAGGAGGACAATACTGTAAATCATGGAAGTAGTGACACTCATCCACTTTCGTTACATAGGAAGTACAAAGAATTAGATTATCAACAATATGAATATATAGAACGGTTATAAGCTTTGTCTCTCAATATGTTGCGTTTTTTTGTTCAAGTGTCGTAAGCTATTAAGCTTCAATCTTCATAGGGTTCTTCAATTTATAGATCTTCCTTGCAGCTCTTGCACCATGAATGTAAGTAATGTAGCCATTTCACATTTCTTTTAGGCTGCGTTTGATCCTTAGAAAATTTGGTAAAAAAAAAAGTTGAAGGAAAAAAATATGAAGGAAAAAAAAGTAGGGAGGAAATGAGTTTTTTTCTCTTGTTTGGATCAAGGAAAAAATGCAAGAATTTGGATGAGAAATTTGAATGTTGATGAACTACTTAAATCATTTTGATACCATCTAAACAATACAAAATTGGAGAAGGTTGAGAATTTTCCTCAAACTTTTCTCACAATTTTATGAGAAAAATTTTGTCACTTGTTTCTAACAATTTTCTACCAAACTTTCCTCCATATTTTTTTTTCTTTGTGATTTTCTTTAAAACAAACACAAGAAAAAAAGTAACTTTTCTAAATTTTTTTCTTTCCACCAAATTTTTCAAGGTCCAAACAGATTCTTAATGTCTACCCTTCATCTTGAGATGTAGAAATATCTGCACAGGGACTTTCACAAATATTGCACGGCGTTCAATTCTTCCCTTCTTTGTCAAATCCCTTTGTTTTGCACGTAATAATTATTATTTCCGTAAAGAGAAAAATCATCTTGGCTTCTCTCCTCAATGTAACCGTTGATATAATCATTGCATCCATATTATCTTGCTAATCACCTCACTTAGGAGCCAGTTAGGGAGCCTGATTAAAAAGTATACTGACTGCATTGATACTTGATCATGATGGCCCGCTGTTTCTTGGACAATTTGAATTTGAACTTGTTTGGTTGCTTTTGGCTGATTTTCGTCATTAACTTGATGCATTAGTCATCCCCAAATACAATCAATAGTGATGATATGGGAAACAACAATGATTATAATAAGATCTTAAACAATTAAATGAAATTAATCTTTTTCTTGATAAATAATGTCATGAAATTAACCGATATTGTGAATAAATGTCAGGGAAAAGGAATAAATGTCAGGGAATATTTTTCGCCAAATGAATGATGCTTCATGGGATATCCCATAAAGGAGTGAAGTGTGCCATAAGTTCAAGGTGAAATAAATGGCTTCAACTATAAACGATCAAGACACTACTTATGAATGCCATGTTTTGATCAAATTAACTTGAATAAAAACATTGTAGTAGCAGCTATATGAATTTTCAGGTGAGCGACTCCAACAAGGATGCAGACTTTGATTGTTTGAATATCTGACATTGCTTTTGTGTGGGGGACTACTCTGACTAGCCTATGACTTAATAATTTTATCTATCATCAAAAACCGGTGATCTTGGTGAGTTATGGACTTACGGATATTAATTTCGAAATCTCTGACTTGATATATGGCTTTGAGGGGTCCCAACAATAGCACGCCCCTTAAATTCAAGTAATATTTATTAAATTTTCATCAGAGTTACAATTTGAAAGGATTTTATTATTTTATTGTCCTTAAAGTAATATGAAACAATGAATTTCTTAATTCTGCTTCAGGTTGTTCCTCAAAGGTAAAACAGCTACAAGCAGAGAACCCATATATTAGATTTTCGCTAGATAAAACAACCAATGAAATCAGAGTTCACCCTATCATGACGGTGGCCAAAACATATGTCCAGTAACCAATTCAACCCTAAAAAAAACGTGCAAGGGATATGACAATAAAATAAATTGTCAGTTAACAACACAAATAGACACCATATGTGCCGAAGATGTCCTAGCTTGATGGGCAAGTACTCTCCCTTCTATATCTTTCACCCAGGTTCGATCCAGTGGGGAGACACATATTGCCTCTTTGTGAGTATTTGTGAGTAATTGTGTGACTGGTGGGCCTAGTTATGTTAATGAGTTTTGGTAGTTTCCCCTTTCCCATTGTGGCCCAGTGATCTTTCTTGATATAGGGGTTTAATGGACTTGGCCTACTTACCCATTAAAAAAACCTCATAGGTTTAAGGGTTAACCAAGCCTTTTCCCCTATTCATCTATGCGGACTAATAACAACAACAACAACTCCCAGTATGGGTCCCGCTTTTGTGAGGTCTGGGGAGATCCAACTGTAGGCAACCTTACCCCTACCGGTATTTCTACCCATAGAGAGGTTGATTCCTTAAGACCCACAAAACCATTTTTTTAAAAAAGGTTTATAGATATCCTCAAACAAAAGTTACAAGATCAAAGATTGGAGATGATGACCAAGAACCATCAGTCCACCATTCTGAGTCAAAGCTTGATCAATTTTGGTAACAAATCAAGTCATCTACTATATCTTAGTTTTATCTAATGAATGGATAACATTCTATAAATACATGTTAGATTACATTCCCATTAGTACTGGATGCTATTATTTAACCATCTTTAGTTATTGTATTTTGCATGATATACCGTGAGGAGGATCGGAGAGTGGTAAAATACTAGGCTTGGTTCCTTCTCTCGAATTCAAGGATAAGTTCACCGACTTTTGCAACCACCGAGTAAGCATGTACTTTTCCCTTTGTCTAGCTCCTCAATCGCCCTATACATAGTATACCTTTGACTCACCATTTAATTTGTAGTTGGATCCATTTTGTAAATCATTCCTATCGTGGAAGTTGCGATAGTCCTGGGACTTGTACTGAGTACTTCTGCTGGGGGGAAAGCATGCTATGTTATAGGGGATAATTCGTTTGGTGTTTTAAGTATAATGTGAAGGGGTCTCTCTCTCTCTCTCTCTCTCTGTGTAGTTCACACCATTTTTTCTGCCAAAAGCCATCCCACTTCTTATTCTTTGCTTAGATTACAGCCAATTTCAGTGTTCGATAAAAGTGTCAAGTATGCAACTCGTTCGGGTCAAGATTTTTTAATTTAACTTTTTCGCTAGGTTTTTTATTGCATGTCTATGCTCAATCGTGATGATAATTTCAAAGTATCTTTATTTTTGATTTGGCATTCTATCTGTTATTGGAGTTTCATGAAATGTTATTCTAGATATAACACGACGTTTTTAGCTTTTTTAATGATACATTTACAGATATGGAAAAAATAGCAGACTACTATCTTGATAAGTCATATACCCTAATTCATTTCCTGAAATTTGATATACAATATAACTTTTCAACGCAAATAGGTGAATTTTAAATTACTTGAAGCTCTTCACATGTAGCATATTTGTTGTCTTGCCATCGCTACAACAATTGGAACGTTCTTTTGGTGATGAGAATAATTAAGTTGTTCACTAACCAGGAGCACTTATTGCATATTTTCCAATTTACCTCTTTCCCGCTGTCATGATCATGGGTACAAGACATATCCAATTATTCTCAATTGTTGCAGATTGAATAGATCATGGCATCATTATCTCCATCACGAATCTTCGTTCTTTCCATCATAGCAATTATTGTACATAACCCTGGTGGTGCCAAAGAAGGCCAGACAGATATAGGAGTATGTTACGGCTTCAGTGGGGACAACCTCCCCCCTCCTACGGATGCAGTAAATGCCTACAAACAATATGGCATTGGCAAAATGAGATTATTTGAGCCGCACCCTGACATGCTAGAGGCACTCAGAGGGAGCGAAATCGATCTCACCTTGGGTGTCCACAACCAAGACGTACCCACCATAGCTAGCGGTGAGGCTAGTGCTGAGCAGTGGTTCGTGGCCAATGTTGAGCCCTATGTCAACGATGTGAACATCCCTTATATTGCCGTTGGCAATGAAGTTATCCCTGGTGAATTCAGTGTGTCGATACTGCCTGCCATGCAGAATTTGCAGACTGTTCTGGACAACCGTGGCCTTCAGGTAAGTATAATTCAATTTGATGCTATTTGACCTAACTAACTAACTGATTAACTACCATTGGTGGAAAACGAGGCAAATACCTTTAGAGCACCTATAAGGGCGCACACACACATATATATATGTATATATGTATGGGCAAAATTATATATACGACCTAGTTCTTTTTACCGTGTATTTTATATATAAGTATGCCTTTTTATGAAATAGCTTCATTCAGGACAAATTAGCATGCCATTTGATATAAATATTAATCATATTAACTGCTTGGACTTGAAAAAACATACTTTCATATATCCAATTATGTGAACTAAATGACTTGGGTTTATACCTAACTGAACACTGAAAAAGTGCAACCTTGTTTTGACTTAACTTAAACCACATCTAACTTGAAGTTTCCTACAATATAACTTCTATTTCGAGACATGTTTGTTGAAAACAATTGGACACAAACTCATAAGATTAAATCCGACTTTCAATATGAGCGATGCCCTAAGTTAACCTGACCCAAATCCAAATTGAGCAACTTATTTACAAGGTTTATTGCTGCTTGATCATCTCTTACATGATTAATCTCTAGGGCATGAGGACAACAACGGTGATATCCTCACAAGTACTTGCCTCAACCTACCCGCCCTCAGCAAGTGCATTCACAGAGGCAGCCCAATCCTTTATGGGGCCAATTCTCGAGTTCCTCTCAGCCCATGGAGCTCCTCTAATGGTGAATGTCTACCCTTACTTCGCCTACGCATCAGACCCGGACCACATCCCATTGGCTTACGTCCAATTCACCGCCACTGAGCCAGTGGTCCAGGACCAAGGCCTGAACTATGCCAACCTATTCGATGCGATGGTTGACTGCTTTGTTTGGGCCATGGAGAAATCGGGGGTTGCTGATGTGGAAATTGTCGTGTCTGAGAGTGGGTGGCCGCACGATGGGAATGGCCAGTTTGCCACCATTGATCTTGCCAAGACTTATAATCAGAATTTCATGAAGCATGTTTTGAGCAATGTGGGAACCCCTAAGAGGCTTGGGGCGTATATTGAAGGCTTCATTTTCGCAATGGTGGATGAAGATCTCAAGCCTGCCGGGGTTGAGCAGTATTTTGGGATGTTTAAGCCTAATCTGGAGCCCATTTATAATATATTTTCTTGAAATTCTGTTTGTCTTTTGCAAGGTTAGAATTAGTGTTACTTCGTGCATTGTATGAATATTTTTACGAATAAAAGAGCTTTTTAATAAGTCGACACCTACTTTATGCTATAATCATTTTTTATTTTTATCGTTCTTAAAAATTTTATTGTCCATTTATAAAGAAAATAGGTAAGAAAGTTTGAATCCTAACCTTTGACCCAGACTATTTATTTGTAGGTATGACAAATTTACTAGTATGAATGAATTTATGCCGTTTAAGTACGGCTTGTAATGACAAGATTTTTTAAAGGAAATTAACCAAAAAAAATTGACACAATAGTTGACCTACGGAACTAGATGGGAGAAGAAGAAGGTTCGATTTCACATATATGGCGACAAATCAACGTTCAAGAAAAGGTTATGGACCCTGACAACTTTCCATCAAGTGAAGATCAGACCATTGCAAAGTATTTCATCTCCAACAATCAACTAATCTCAGGAATGGTCTTTCAACACCAAGGGCAGTATATACATGATGTAAGTAGAAGATGAAGGATAGAATACACTAGCTATCTTTCCCTCTCAACTTAAATGTGCCCATATCAAGAGCTGTATTTCATTCTTATCTTATTAATACCCTTGTAAACATTTTGGGGCATGAGAGTTGATAGAATTCTTTTGTGAGCTAATGAATGTGTTGTCATGAACCTTAAAGTGAAAGCATCACCATATGAAAAGTTCAAGATTAAAGTGGAAACTTTGGAAAAGATTGCGAAGAGACCTAGTGAGAGATCAAACCAAGTTTGTTAAGAGCTTGGAGAAACACTAATGTGAAGTCAAAGAACCAGTGAGGGTTCTCATGACTATATGACAAGTTTGTTGGAGAGTTTAGGAAAACGACAACATGGTGATTCGCTGAGAGTTGAAGAAGCATTCTAGAGTTAGAACTCAGAGCTGGTGATACCCTAAGAGTTCCAAAAGGTGTTATACAATTAGAAGTCTGAGTTATAATTGTTGAAATCCAAATGGAGAGCCCTTCAGGTGGAGATGTAGCCCTTAGAGAGGATTAGTTTTGTAAATGTATAGTATGCATTGTCTACTTTGAAATCTTCCTAACTCATAATCTCTAAGCCTCTCTCCTGTTCATATCATGCGCTTATACTTCACTAACTCTGACTTTATCTATGCTTCACTTTATATATTGTTATTTAGAGTTAGATTGTCTCCCTTGCTCTTTACATTGCCATCATTTTTACAATAAGGGTGTAGGTTTTTAAGTGCTTAATTTTTTGTAGTCACTCTATTCACCCTTTACAGCAGCTTATCCCCAACTTTGGGAGCTATGCTGACAATGCTTAGTATGTGCTTTTGATGCGAAGCAAGTTTCGAGCTTAGCCCTACCTTCTCAATCAAGGGTCTTGAACCAAGTTGATGCAATATTGACCATAGGCCAATATTGACTTAGGGCCATCAAGGAGGTCCAAGTAGGGTTAGGAAAAGTGGTTGCGCCATTAGTAGCCCGAAATAAGTAGTTAGCCACTTAAAACCACCTCATTAGCTCATTTTCAGTTTTTTGATAGAATATTTTCTTTCATTTCTAACTCAAATTTAACTAGACAAATAAGCTCCAATTGCTGAAAATTTTGCATAGAAGGAAAGCCCCCAATGTCTATTTTCTAACAAGTCTTGAATTGCACTTAAATTCTAAGTATTGAGGAAGTTACGGGGTAAATATCTAGCAAGGGTTGGTCCAGGATTGGAAAATGCATGGTTCTGATTATGGGCTTAATTGAGGAGGTTATGGTTGTAATTTTGAAAATTAATCAGCACGGAATGATCTTCCACACACATGGGAAGAGTCAACAAGTGGCATCACCTCATTTAGAGGAGTAGAGCCTACTCAAGGCTCTCTAGAAGATTGAGGATGAATCCTGAAAAATACAGCTCATAGTAATTGTAATTATCTTAAGCATCATTATTTATTTTCTTAGGATATTTTGTAAGCCTCCTATTGGCCCACTTTGCCCACTAATGTATAGCTGATTCTCCCTCCCATTGGATATTTATGGACACAATTACCTCAATGAAAAATTAGATTTCATAAATGATATGATAACTTGAAGGTTGATTTTTCTCAAAATCTCAAAGTCTTTATCTCTCTAAGGAGGGTGGCGGTTTGAGTTCTTCCCTTTAATCTAATCCTTGGTGCTAAGATTTTAGAGGGTTAGATGGTGGGTTGATTTAATCTAGGTGGTGGTCTAACCTTTATCCTAGATATATCCTCTTTGATTTATCTCTTGGTTACATATTTCAAGTATTAATTCATCTCCATTAGACGGTTTCTTCTAATTGTGGATTCTCTCTCTTAGTTTGTCTCTGGAAAGAATGGTCTTCAACATCCATTGGACTCATCTACATGGAAGTCACACCTTTATTTGGTCAAATAAAATTTAATCCACATCATTTGGTATCAGTGCAAATCCACTTCCCATCAATTGACATCAGAGTATAATGATCCTATCTCTTGGTAAGCATCCATTCCAACCTTCCTTGTGTTGAAATTGCTTAAAGGTTTCCCCTTTCTATATTATTTTGTCATTAGTTCTTCCTCTTTGAATCTCTGATCTAGTCCATAAAGAACCCTAATTATAGCCCAAACACAAATCCTAACCTAAGTGCATCCTTAAAACTCCACAAAAAAGGCAAAAACACGAAACTAGAAATTTGGCACTGTCACTTCATGCCACTTGGCACGCCTGTTCCCAAATCTTGCACTTTAAAAATTTAACCCAGAGATTTGGTACGACCATCCCGTAATGCCTGGCACGACTGTGCCCCCTTCTTACACTCTTAAATCCTATTTCAGAGATCTGGCACGACCCCCTGTGCTATAGAGCACGACTGCGCCCCTCCATTTTATGCATTTTCTTACCGTGTTTATCATAGCATGTCTATGCTTCCCCTATTTCCTTTCCTTTTCCCTTCTTTTTCAAACCTCTTGTAACCATGGCTAATGAGATACATAGCACCACTATTGGGCTTCAAGCTCAAATGAGTGAGTTTAACAAGCAAATAGTACATTTGCAAAAGGCCACGAAAGGGCCTCCATGCTTTGATAGTATTAGTTTGGATCCTACTTGCTAGAATGTATAAAGTTTGGATGATAACAAATCCAAGTGTTGTTGTTGCTC
>NCQV01071296.1:1528-16313 GCA_002740545.1 Lophocereus schottii
ACACTTGGATTTGTTATCATCAAAACTTTATACAGTTAGTTCAACAGTTTGCTACTTAGTGTAAATGATTTTGAAGTTTTCATGTTTTTCACGCCCGCATAAGGGACATAGGTAGTGATAAAGGCCTATGTTTTTTCCCTAAAGAAGCCCTCCTTAGATTCCCTGGGCACAAAGGGCAAGTGACCATACCTCAAGTGAAAGATTCTACTATGAAGGCATCCAATCCTTCTTTAGATTATTTCCTAAAGAGGCTAAAGAGGTTACAGATGGACAAATTATCAAGCTCTCTTTGGCTATAAAATTCTTTATGTTTAGGCACTAGGGGGAATATTTTATGGAGGAAGGACTATATGGCTATGTTTCTTATCTTATGCACAAGTTCTCTTTCATTCAAAAAGAGGTTTGGCCTTCGTAGCCCATGTTGTTAAGTATATGTTTTTCAAGAAATAACCTATCCCAATAATCCTAGTTGAGACCATTTTGAACTGCTCTTCTTCTCCAAGTACTATGCTCAGTCACTTTTTTAAATTTTTTTGCACTTAATTTCAACCTTCCCATATTTGTGCTTTCTTACAAATCTAACTCATGGAGTGGTTAATGTGTCCTAAGCCCTGAGTGTACAAACTTATGTGCTTACCTAGACATGCAACTAGGTGCCTTGGGTGTGTAGGAGTGGCGAGAGTTCCTGGTAGATCCTGAAATATCCTTAGTTATTTGTTAGTTGGAGCATCTAAAAGACTAGGTTGGAGGCTGAGAGGGATAGCTTCAGAAGTAGTAATCCTTCAGAAGTATGAAGAAAAGGACCGCAGCATCGCCCTTAAAGAGAAGAGAGAACGATCTTTCTGTTAAATTGCTTACCATTGTAATAAGCCCTTATAATTAAGGGATTTAAGAAATTATGTTTTACTTTATTGTTAAAACCCCTAGAACTCTTAATTAAATATAATATTTTTAGGTATCTTTTGTATTTTTTTTGGATGTTATCCTTATTTTTGTGTTTTTTTTTTAATTCATGCTTTGATCTCTTTTTTCTCAAAATATTAGATTAGACCCTAAACGAGGTTGATATAATATGTCCATTTTTTGGCATAAGCATTGGTTATGATGCCCTTGTGTTTTTTTCTCTTTTTTCTAAAAGAAGAGGAGTTGCTAAGCTTCTATTAGACCTAGCAGCAATAGACAAATGCGGTTAGGACCTAAAGGTAGTAGAAAACTGTGGCTAGTGCATGACTGTTAAATTGTTTATATTGATGGGTTATAATTACTCAAATTTTGTGTTAGGTGGTCTAGCGGGCGTCTTACTCAGCCGCCTATGTTTTAATCTGCCTTATTTGGATTTCCTAACATGTTTTTGATGTACAACTTCTTTAATTGGTCCAAATTTATAAGTTATGAAAGCTCAAATATGAAAGCTCAAATTCATCTTTACCCATTAGTCTTATGGCCGTTCCTGGGAGAATTTCTTTCACATAGAAGGGGTCGGTCCATCGAGGTCTCAATTTTCCTTGAGGATCAGTTAGTTATGGACACCCATCTGTGTTGCCTACTTAAGGCTTCAGTGGTGCACTTTTGAATTGAAAGGCCTTTCCCTTCTCTGTTAATGTTTTTATATGTGGTGCGATGCTTGTAATATGTTTTTGTTGATAACATGCTAGTTCTTCATGTAGGTCTTGTATCCAATTTGTTTCAAATACCAACCAATCAGAGGCAACTCTTAAGAATCGAATTTTGGCTTGTATCGAGAGTACTACTTCCATCCTAAGTACAAGGAGCAATCGGTTTTCTCTTGTAGATAGTCCCATGGACATTCGATATTCTCATAATGCAAAAGGGATTTCATTAGCTTAATCCTTATAATTCGCCATCATTTTGTATAGGATATTCTCGATTTTTGTTTGCGATCTCTATACCTTTGTTTATTTTGTGGTTTGTCGATGGTGGATTATTGGCACAGGTCCCATTCCATTTAAGAAATCTCACAGTCTTATATTAGAAGTGAACCCATGATAGCTCATGTGATACTCTGTAATGATAAACCATGTTGGTTGTAATGAAGCATACAACTTATTAAGAGGTAAGGGTCGCATGTGATGTTGGTTCCACCCACTTGGTAAAGGAGTTAGTGGACACTAGAGTGTAGTCACTTCTACAAAATGGTGAGTGACCATGGTGAAGTGAGTTTATATAGTTGCGATAAGGGCATGCGTTGGATGGCAGTATAATTTTGGCATTTATCAAGCGTAAACCAAAAGCAGTCAATTCCTAGGGTGGTCCAATAGTAGCCCTGCATTTGCTTTTTCTTGGAAAAGAGATTGTCATTCATATGGGTTTCGCACTCACCCTAGGAATTTCTCCATGAGAAGTCTTACCTCCTCCGCATTTACACATGGTAAGTTAATGTCATAAGCAGTTTTCTTATAGAGTATGCTATTATATTCCATAAATTACGAGGCATTACACATGGTGAGTTACTGTCATAAGTAGTATTCTTACAGAGTATGCTATTATATTCCATAAATTGTGAGGCAAAACCACAAAGTGTTTTTTGTGCCTACTTTAAGGAACTAAGATGGTGTTCCCCTTTCACGGGGATACTTCTTCGTTTTCCTCCTCCATCTTGAATCAGTATGCTAGTTCACCTCTTCTGTCAAGAGTGATAGCTACTTCTGATGTTTCATCTAGCACGGTGATCATGGACGCAAATTTTGTTAATGCGTCTGTGAATCGACTCTCTTGCCTTGAGAGGTAAGTGAAAACATAGGTTATTAAAGTGGGATGTTATCTTTTTAAAGTAAGCTTAGTATAAGGCCATGGTCTAATTTTTCAACTTACACCATCTGATGATCTGGTTCATGGTTGAGCTCAAATCCCTGTATATGTTCATGGGTTTGATTTTAGGTGATTGGGAGGCTTTCATTCCTATGATACAAGCCTCATATTACGTTGCATTATTTGTGACCCGAAATCTAATCTGATGCAGATCGGGATTTGTGACCCTTATGGTTATACTATTAAGATGGCAACCCTGTCCTCCTTATGGTTAGATGCATTGTGAAAGGCACATTTTCTAACTTTCATCTTTTCCTAAGAGGATATCTTCAACTGAGGATCGTAATTTTCTTTTTCCTTATTTAGGCGATGATGAGATATGAAGTCTGATAGTGCTCTTTCATTTTTAGATTTTAATGCCTGAAATGTAAGATGGAATTAAGAGACAGGGGTCGTCCATCATGAAATCCTATTGTGAAGGACTAGTTTAGTCATGAGATACTTTAATGGATCCACATTGCCTTTGACATTTAATTTGTTATTCAAAAGATAGTGCCTTAATTTCTTACTAGCCTATACGAGAGCTAGGCGTATTTTTTCAATTTGGGTGCATTGAACCTCTTAGCCGTGGAACTTCTTTCTCAAGTAATAGTGAGATTTTCCCTTCCTTCACTGTTTGGGCCAGCATTGCATCCATTGTAGATTCCATTGTTAATAAGTAGAGTAACAATGGCAGATCTGCCATTGGTCGTTTTAAGACTAGTGGGTTTGCTAGGTTTTCCTTTATGGTGTCAAAATGATTCAAATAAGTCTTGTTCCACTCAATTTGAGAGGTCGTCCGTAATTCCTTAAGGATTGGCTCACAAGTTATCATCAGCTTTGAGATGAACCAACTAACGAATAACACCCACCCATAGAACCTTGGATATGTTTTTCCATTATGGAAGGCATTATTTCGGTGATAAGTGTAAGCTTGAATTTCTCTTGAGCTGACTATGCATCCTAGATGTTTCAAATTGAGTCCTACCCAAAAATGCACTTCAATTGTTCAAGTGCATATTGTACTTTCATAGTCTTTGAAAAGTTTTTAGAGAGTAGGGACATGGCCTCCAATGCGTTTAATTTTATGATCACGTCATTGACATAAACGTGCATCTATTTGTGCACTCAATCGTACAACATAGTTTTGGTCGTCTTTTAACTGCTAGTATGGGCATTTCTTAGGCCGAACAACATAGTTTTTCGTTGATCTGCTTTGGCCATTTTTATATGTTTACATCCATCATAACCATTTATGAATGACGATAGGTGACAATAGATCATGCTATGCACTAGGAAGTTGACATATGGTACAAGAAACTTAACATTTAGACTTACCTTATTAAAATTTCAAAAATCCACTCAATGTGGACTTATCAATCTTTCTTAGGCACTTAAAACTCTCAAGAAGCCAACATCTAGTTGCTTTTGTACTTCTTCTTCTATCTCTAAGGCCTACTCATGTTCCGTTTGGCAAAGTTTCCATTTGATAGGCTTCGCATCTAGATATAGTGGGATTTCGTGCTGGCCAATCTCTCGATTAATAGTTGACATGTCTTTGAAGTACCATGTAAAGGCATCCTAAAATTCTTTTTTGAAACGAACAAATTGCTCGTACCTTTGGGGAATCAAGGATGAACCAAACTTGAGCTCCTTTGGTTCTTCATCCATTCTAACATTTATCATCTTTTGTTTAGGGGGTTAATTCTTTATTAGTCTAGACAAAAATTAGACAAACTCATGTCATGGGAATTTTGAATAAGTACTTTAGTTTAAGCCTGAATTAAAATAGCGGAAGTGTGAGACTCACTCATGTACATAAAGATATAAGTTATCTTAAAATGGGAATTTTCATTATGCTTTGCACTCACGTTAAGTTTTTCCTCCCATTACCTGTGATCCTGTCCAAGTCTCTATTGGCTACTGCTAGTGCCTATTTATGATCTTCATGCTACTTCTTCCCTCTCCCCTAAACAGCAACCCAAAGTGATTTAGGCATGTCCTAAGCCTAAGTTGTTATGCATTAGATGACTTTATTGGAGTATTTCCTCTTCTGGAAAGCACAGTCATGGAATATCTTGAGTCCTGGAAAGACGTTTCCCAAGTGTGAGAGGTATTTTGGTTTGAGGAATGCATAATAAGGTGCATTTTCCCCTTATTTTATGAACGATCCATTAATGGTCAAAAGGCACGGAGATATGCTATAGGTGTAGATGCTTTTATCTTGTTGGAGTTTTCTAAGCTTTTCATCCTAAATCTTCAAGTGTAGCTCTTGAGGAGAGGACTTCTATCATAGGCCAAAAAAGGCGAGTGAAGGGATTCACCTTAAGAAGTTAACATCTGTAGCCCTTTATAATTGGGTTTTAGGCAAGTAACCTATGTTCTTCATCATAACAATAATGTTCTTATTATGAAAGCAATTGAGGTTGAATGGAACTTCATCCTTTGATTTAATGATAGCATGCTCATCAACTATAAAGCTCCAAATTTCCACATCACCATCATCAATGATCAAACTTCCAAATTAGAACTTTTTTGAAATTATCTGAGTTATGAGATCTGTGCTTATAATCATAATAAGTCATTTCTCTATCATTTTGGCCTTTTGATGAAGGGCATACACTTCTTAGTCATGTAGCTAAGGGAGACCAAGCTTGAGGTTGAAAGTAGCTTGGATGTCCACGATATAGAAGGCTACCCTTCTTTCTGTGGTCTTAACAGTTATATCAGGGGTTGTAGTTCCCAAGACCATTCTATAGGTGCTATAAGAAGATCATAGGCCTTAGGTTCAATTGTCATATGCACTTTGATCATACACATTTTTCTCGCCGTTCTAACAAGGTATATGTTAACTGATTATCGACTAAGTTGATCTGCGTGAACTTATTTCTAGAAGTTTTGGTGAGATGTACAGTCGTATGTAGTATTATGTTTTATCACTTGGGAGATCTATATCATCAAAAGTTATAGGCGAGGTGGACCTTTTGGTTGTGAAAAAAGCGAACAAATTCTTCAGGAGCAGCCTATACTGGGACTTTTTTGCTATAAAGGACTTTAAGAGTGCCTTTTGATGGTTAATAGAAGGGGCTATAAGCTTCTATATTGTTGTACTGGCCTTAATTATTTTTGACATGGTGAGGATTAGGTCTTTTTTGACTCCAATATTATTGTGTGATTTTGCTTATACTCTTCTTAAATCAAGTGTGGGGATTTATAACTCTGCCTATTGTGGGTGAGGTGGTGGATTTCTCCCTATTTATTGCATTTTACCTGAGCAGTTTAAAGAGGGATAGGGGTGCCCTCTTAGTCATCGTTTGTATGCTCGATGGGCTTGATGATGCATTGACGTTCAAGTCTTTTTAAGACTTCTCTCTCCTTAATTCCAAGTGTCGTAAAGACCCCGTAATTGCCCCACATCCATAAAACCTGTACTATGTTGACCTCATTTGCTATTTAGCTGGAGCTAGTGGCTTCTTTCATGTCCTTGAAAGAGCCTTTATTATTTGGGTAGGGGTTCTTCGGCCCATTTTCCATGTCTTCCTTTGCAAGCATCCAAACATCACCTAGGATGAATGTGCTTAGGGGTTAGAATTGGAGGTGTTGATTATAATTCGGCATCAAGTTCTTAACAATTATACAAAATCTCTTTCACCTGGTCTATTTAAGTCCAAAGAGGCTTTTGGCCTGCATCGGGATGGAAAGCCTAGGAAACTTTCTATTTCATTTGACGTCAACATTTCTAAGTCATAAAGTGTGGTAGTTGCTCCATGTTGTAGGAATATTGTGATAGGAACTCCTTTGTTTTGCTATGCTATGTACTTGTCCTCTATGGGTATAGTTAATAAAACTAGTTAACAACGGTCTCTTTCTTAAATTAGGGAAGGAATATTTATGGAAAAAATGGCTGGTCTATGCCCTTCAGGCATATGTTATTAACAAAATTTCTTAAATGGGAGGAAGGATTACCCAACCCTATAAACTTTAAGTTTTTAGGAAAAGAAAGCTTGGCAAGCAGCTTCTCTTTTGACAATGGTGTTTATAAGGTTTGGTGTATGTATTGGTTTTTAAATAATTAACATCCCCTTTGGAGTTGCCCTAGTTTGCTAGTTTTTTTTATAAGGCAATGGATTTTCCTCAATAAACTGAAGGGATAGAATGTGGATCATCCTCTCTTTCTTTTTTAGATTCATGCTCATGCCTTTTTTGACAGTTTCATTTATGAGGTCTTGTTCGTCATTTAGGTTAACCTAAAAATTACTTTCCACTAGTGTTAGCATGTCGGCTGTGGGGGTTGCTATCTGATTACTGACAGTGGGTTGTTCTTCGTGACGGTGATTGTTGCTGATTTCATTTTTTGCCATGAAGTCAAGTGCTTGACTTTTAGAGCTCTGGGGTAGCTGTCTTATTAGACAACCTTCTCTTCTTTGAAGGCTCATTTTAATTTTAAAAGACACAAAATTTGAGACCTTTGAGAAGGAAGTTTTTTCCTTTAGAACAAGGAAAATGAAAGGAAAGGAGTTGCTACTAGGTGTTATTTTGGAAAAAAACAAGTAGGGGAGAAAGGAAAGAAAAAACCTTTAATGAAACGCTAAGACTACCAGTATTACGGCGCTAGAATCTTAAGCAACCTAGGATACAATAAACATTAAAAGGAAGCATGGGGTTAAAGGCATGATTATGTTGCACTTGTAGCCTTTCAGCCCTTAGTAGCATGGAAGACGCGATTTTTACGCTGCAATGACATCTTCGTATGACCATTATGGTAATATTCTAGCCACTATCGACACGAGTCTAGCAGCTGTTGAGTCGCGTCCACGGGCCACTAGTTAGGGCCTTTTTCCATTCATGCTAGGGTTTTGGTTCTTAGTTAAAAGGATAAAGGATATTGACTCACGTTTTGAAAAAAGGTTGTCTTGACACATAGAAAAACTGCCAGAACACTTAGTATTCATTTTTGGCAATCATACATATGAGGTTTGATGGTAAATATATGTTCGAAAAGGGGTGTCACAGAGTCGGTGGTTATATGCGATAAGACGGACTTGACTCTTATTATCTTCGAAGTGCTACATTTTAAAGAGCGGCACGATGGTTTTCCTTGAGGGCGGTGCCGTGAAAGAGTGGGAACTGCAAGATATAAAAAGGAGTTCCACATGATTTCGAGGATGAAAGGAAAAACCTAGGCGTTTCCTTTACTTGAGGGCGCTCTATAAACTTTAACATTTACTATGCCCGAGCACATAATTCACAAATGCCTGCGTGACACAAATTTGAATCGGAAAATAAAAAGTTCTAATTGCACTCATTTCTTTCAACTTTCACCCATTGACTTGCATATCTCTAGTGGAGTCATCGCTTAAAGCAACCTAATTGATGGTTATGGCCCGCACTAGAGGTGACATGAGGCTCACCATGGCTCAACCGGCTCTCCCATCGATAGCCACCATCTTCCGAGTGGGTGCATCGGATTGGCATTTTAAAAGTGCTAATTATGTGGAGTGGTGTAGTTAAATGGATTAAAGCTTCAATTTTAGAGTTTCTAGAGCATTTTAAAGGAAAGATATAAACCCATTATTCTTTAGAAAAAATGTAGCTCTATTTTCAACCAAATCCTCAAACTAAAGATACAACCAAGAGATATAGGATTGAGTCTAAAGAAGGAGAAAAGGTCTTTTCTATAGGATTATAATACCCGATATCTTGCGGTGGTTTATTAAAAGAGTCTCCGACAATGGATCCAGGGTCGAAGATGCGGTCTAACATATGGTGAAAGCCATTATTAGACCGCCTGCTTCAATAGTGGCCTCTTCTAGAAATGGACCTGTAAAACCTTTAGGTTTTTGGTTCCACACAAAAGATGTTTGTTATGAATTGTTTGATTTGTGAGGGAAATGCTAAGAAATGTTCTTATGACTATCACTAGTGAGCCATTTTTATAATGAAAAGAAATGTAATAAAAGCAAGAAACTTCATAATTTCATTTTATGTACAAAATAATGAATGATAAACAAGCAGTCATGAGGGGTCAAAGAGAAACATGATTATAAATAGAAGAACTAGTGAAACATTTAAATAGAATATTTTCTTTGGTTGTTAACCTTTAAGATTTACCTGAGCTAAGTAGTTGGATAAGCAATATCCCTATCTTTCCTTACTCCAAAGTGTGTTAAGGTTAGACAAAGACGAGTCCAAGTTCAAAAGAGTTTGGGAGAGGATTTTAGTAGAGTTTTCTTTCCCAAAAATATTTTTTTTTTTTTTAAAGAGAAAGGGAGAATCTAGAGAGAAATGAAGTTCTCTCCAGGCTATAGAACATGCGTGAATGAGTGGTAGAGGGTCAATTTTGATAATGCTAGCAAGACAACGTCACCAAGAAAATTATAAATCAAGAGCCAAAATTCAAATCATTTTAGTCATTCAATTTTCATAACAAAGTTATAGACGCTTAATTACTGTTGATGAGGGTAGAAATATGCTAATTAGTTGCAGCAATGTCATAAATAAAAGTACATGAGATTCATGAAGTTGGGAGCAAGGCAGAACCTAGCGGTAGCTGCTAGACCTCTGCATTAGCTGTTGGGCAAACTAAACTTATTGGTGGGCCCTAGCGACTGCATGTATCATGTCGCTAGCCCCTATTTTAGGCCTTAAGTTATTTTTCAGTGAGAATTCGAGTGTAAGGTAAGGACCACTCCGTTGGTTATTACACTCACTCATATGGCACAAAACCTTAGGGTTTTTTGCCTTTTTGAAATTATTTTTCAATCTTTTCGATTTTTAGATGCTTTTTAAAGTCTTTTAGGAATTTTTTATAGTGAGAAAATATTTTATTTATGGATTGGCTTTTAGAAATTTGAGCATGATGTTGCTTCACCGTTTGGTAATTGTCATCATCGGGCGATAAAACCTAGAACATGCAGGCACATGTTTCTCTAAAATCACATTGGCACCAGTTTGGTGCGTATAAGGTATGATTAGATTGGAACAATGTAAAAGGATGTGTGGAACACATTTTTTAAGACACATAGTGGATACTGTGAATACTTGGTGCTACCACTTCAGCTAACAAATGCTCCATCAGCCACCCAAACACTGATGAAATTAGTGTTTGTACCATGTTTGTGAAAGTTCGTTTTAGTTCATTTTTTTATTTTATGCAAGTTTAGAATCTATCCCTGCTGCAACATATAGGACACTTAACCAAAGTACTGCCATTATTACAAGAACATGAACTCAATGGTAGAATGAATGAGTGTGCTCTCAAATTGAAGAGAGTATGTGAGGCAGATCATATCATTAGAAAACGTAGCCATATACCTAGAAAAAGAGTCAAATAGCTGTGAATTGACCTCAACCATCAATCATAAATAGCTTGCTTAGAAGCATGACAAGATACTACAAAAAATGATTCGTGACAAGGGAAAAATATGGTTTCCCTCTATGGATCCTTGATGGTATGGGAACATCCCTAAAACAAAATGTCTCCTTTATAGGGAGAAATTACTCGAGGGTAAAGATGGTCTACATGGTGCAAAAATAAAATGATTGGAATTGCCACCTATGACCTAAGAAAGGTTAGGGTTTCATAGAACAATTCAAAGAATATTTTTAGGAAAAAATGACTTATATGCCCAAAAAAGAAAAACAAGTGAAAAGCTAGTTTGAGAAACTGACATAATGGACCTAGTAATGTAATTGGATGAGAGCCAAACTGCTCCGCCTATTAGTGGATTGCTATTTAGACGTTCAGAGTGTTGGTGAATTGCTATTTAGATTGAATTGTTAAATAATAAAAAAAAAATGAATACATGTACATATAAGAACACACGGCAAGCATACAAATAAAAGACTTAGGGCTAATATATTGGTTAGAATATAGCAGTATGTAATTAGACGAGAGCCAAACTGCTCCATGTATCAATCATTGTAGCAATCAAATCTATTCACTCTTTGAAAACCATATGCATTTCTAACAAGGGCTCCATAGTTAGTTTGGGAGCTCCACTAGGGAATGGCTAGGGATTGTATTTCTATTTGTTGATTGTGTTAAAAGACTTTAACGATGACTCATATTGACAGTCGAATTGGTTCGAATAAAAACATAGAAAGTTACCCAGGGTAACAATCTATACTTGAGCCATAAGTGATTGGATGAGTGGATCAACTAAAGTACAGGCATGATCGTAAAGATGAGACCTCTTAAAATTTCTGTTTTTACTAAAAAAATGACATTTGATATATAGTAGCATGAAATTTTTGTAGAGTTGATGGTTTGGTGCTTGATGGCTAGTTATTGTCATAAACATCATATCGAGTCCTCAATGATGATGGCTCACCACAAAACATGGGTATATGATAAGTTAGTCGGCCACATGTGATCTAAGAGATAGTCCACCTAGTGATGGGGGATTTGTGTAGGCTACTTTAAGCAAAGAGGATGTGCACGTACCATTCTAATGATCTGATATGGATGAATTCATGATTACAACTTTGACGATAATGAAGGACTAAGGGCACACACTAAAGAATAGGTATGTTCTGTGGGCAAGCTTGCAAATATATATACAGATATACAATAATAGGGTTCTGCATAGAAATCATTATTCTATATTTAATCAAATACGCTTATGACTCATTATTTAGGTCAAGAGCAATTATAATTAAAGTCATCCCTACAATAATTTTCAAAATCCTAGGCTCAATGCCATTTTGATTTCAAAATTGTTGAGTTAGCATCATGGCCTACGTATCCGAAGGCATCGCGACTCAGGGACCACGTTCTCGCCCTTACTTGAGCCATCGTTCTTTCAGTTTTGTTTCAGCAAGGTGGTGCTTTACCAAATTAAGTACAATCGCCACCATTTTTCTAGGAAAATGCGAAACTATTTTCAAAAGTAAGATTTTAGAGTACAATTCTCATGATCCACGACGGGGATTGACTTAACTCCATTCAAACTGGCCAAGAGTTCGGTTTGGAGTCGAGGTATGAATAGTGGTAGGGCCACCAATTTACCCACTGACATTGCCCATTCAACATTAGCCTCTAGTAGGGTTAGTAAAAGAGTAGCAACATTAAAAATTCCAGCAGAATTGCCAAGTTCATGTCAAACTATTGTTTTTTGATTTAACCATCAAAGATATGATCTTTACGGGTGATCTCTTGGATAAAGCCATATTTCATGGTCTCTGTAAGAAAAAAATTGGAAAAAATAAAATTAATGATGACTTGGATTAATTACATAGTTTTATGTATGATATTAGAACTGCAAAGCAACTAAAATAATCACATCACTAGGAAGTAAAATAATTGAAGTCATCATCTTGTTTATGAAATCCAGTGTAGCAAGAGCAAAATTTCCAAAGATTCAACCTTTGTGTAGGTGCTATAAATACTATTTGAAGACCATATTAAATATTGTTGATTATAAAAAAAGAGATGAATTACAGAATAACTTATAATAAGAAAGGCCTATACTCTTTGTAAGGAATATTACCTAGAGCAAGGCCAATCTCTCTAATAAATAGGAGAAAAAAGACTAAAGGAAGGGTAGTCACTTTAGCAAGGATAAGAGAAATTGTATGTGTGTGTCTTTTAAGGGAGAAGGATGGATTCCTTTTGTATTTGTAGTGGGTAAATAAACCTCTATGGGGTTTGTAGATTTATGAAAAATTCTTTTCTTAAAAATAGATTAGAAAAGATTTTGGGCACTACAGGCTGCTTGAGAAATAGCAGGGCATGGCAACGCTATTAGGTCAGGGCAACAGGCCAAAACCTACCTAGACTGTTTCCTATAGTAGCCAAGTCCAATAGCTTATTACCGAGCCAAGGCATACTCTAAGATAAATGTTTTAATTTCAAGTGTTTAATTATGAGGCAATTCACCACCAACTAGTCTGTCCCATGCTAATGCAAACATAAGGTCTCAGATTCGAGCTTCTACACTTGTAACTTCCACTAAAAAGATGTTAATTCAATTATAGTCTAGTTGTTCACATTTTGAATTTCTAGATAGAAGGTAAGAAAAATTTTTTGAAATAATTTTTCTGCAATTATTTTATGTAGGAACTACCTTTAAAGATCTTAGGAATGCATTGTTTTGCCACTAATGAACAAAATTAGGTATCATCATGCGGGTGCTATGTATATATCGTGTAATATGTAGTCAATTTGGGTATGAAGATAACTTAGGGTGTCTATAGAAGCCTTACTTTGGTTAAGGCTGAGTAAAGTGAAGGGAAAACATTATCATATCATTCAAAATCTATGCAATCACTCTATTTACCAAATACATTTAAGAATGAAAAAAAAAAGATGTCAGGTAGGCACATATGCAAGTAACCTATATATTTAGCCAAAGTGTTTAAGAATGAATGTAGGTGATAGGCAAGATCACATGTGAACAACCTATTTAGCCAAGGTGTTTAGGAATTAATGCAAATGATGATAAAAGTATGGAAGCAACTTATTTAGCCAAGGTGTTAAGGAATGAATATAGATGACGATAAGAGTATGCCAATAACCTTTTTCGTGAAAGCGCTAGGGAATGAATGCATATTTTGGGTTAAAGGACTGATTTAAACATAGTTATAGGGTGATTTTTATCGATATTAAATTTTCCTTGTGTCTCCTGTTAGGAAAGAGGCCAAACTAGAGTGAATGAGTAAGAAATTGCAGATACTTATATGCAGGCATGAAAGCAAACGAGATATATTGTGCTATCAAAGGATACATATGCAAACTTGTTGTCATGCAAAGAGGTATGTATTGGCGCCCTCTTACCAACTCTTAGAAGTTTGTACCCAGCATTAAGGTGTGGAATCGAATAAATCAGCAGTAGATCGCGATGACCTAGTGGAGAGTTGCTGAGGATGACAATAGAAAGAGGCCAGCGGCTTCCTAGAAACTGGGTCCTCTCTCTCTAATCCCTTATTTGTACCTAATGAAGTTTTAAAGTAGTTGACTTAAGGTACCTTTTGGTCCATGAACTCAAATTTTCATGAATTTGCTTGGAATTATGCTTGGACTTGTGAGTTTTTTTAGGTTTAAAGGAATTTGGGGCTTTTGTGGTTTAGATATGAAACCTCCATATTTTCAAGCATTGAACTAGTCTTGCTAGATGATTTTCCTGGGGAACTATTAGAAATGTGATTTAGCCAAATTTCTTATAATGTGCGTGTTTAGTGAAAATTCATTTGAATATGTCAAGGATTCGAAACAAAAATTTTTAATTTTGATGGTTGGGCTTGTTTATGCCAATTGCTTTCTTATTTGAAGCTCAATACATGTTGGAGTGTGAAATATAATTGCATTTTGGTTGATTCGATGTGCTTATTGTCATATCCGAAAACCCATGTTAGAAGGGTCTACATGTATTGCAAAACATCCTTGACCTTTATTTACATTATCGCCAAGAATGTTCGTGTAATTCCTTATGATCATCAGATCATGTTTTGATGAATTCTTAAGATGTATTGTAAACTGTAGAAGTTTCATCATGATTTAATTAATTGGGAATTCATGAGTGGTTTGTTATGAATATAAGACTTGCCAATCATCATACAAAAGTGATGTGTAAATTTTCATGGTCATTCAACAATGTCTCAGTCATATTTTATATTCTTCTGAATGTTGCCTGAACTTCATCATTTAAATGTTTTCTTGATTATACGTGCTTTCAAATGGCTATATCGCAAACCGGCCCTAGGAAAGACCATGTAGATGTAGTGGAGACGACTATCTATGGGAAGATGACTATAGGACTAGGAGCTTGATGCTAAAGAAGTCATTTGATTCCTACAACTTAATGTATACTAAACCTAATAACTAGAACATTTATGCTACGGTGGAGAGCAGAATGGTATACTTCATTTTCTATTTTTGATGCGCTTTGAAGTTTTAGTTCGTGTCGGACTTATTCTGGTGGTTTGCATTTTTATAGGATCAGGATTTCACTAAGGCGTGTGGATCTACTTAGTAGAT
>NCQV01071304.1:7737-22542 GCA_002740545.1 Lophocereus schottii
CCAAGCCCAAATATGTACTAAGTTGTTCCTTCGACAGTTCAAGGCCTAATAAGGCAAACCAAAGCGAAGGAGCATAAGGAGAAAAGCGAACAAAAGAAGGGAAAAAGTGATGAATGAATGAGACCTAATAAAAAGGAGTCATAAGCCAAGTGGAGAAGACCTTTTGCTTGGTTTTAGCCTAGCATTAAAAGTCGATAAACTTTGCATGGAGCACCAAAGTGTACATATCGCATCATTATATTATATGATGTGAAAAATGAGAACCGGGGTGCATTTATAGCCTATGTGATTCTTGAATGCCTGTTTTGCTTGTATATGGCCCAGTAGCTAAGTCATTAGACTGATGGAATCGATTTAGATGTGTACATGTTTTCCCCTTTTCCTTGTATACATGCTTTGCTTTTGAAAAAAGTCCAAAAATATTTCAAAGATTTTATAGGTATATCTTCTGTAAACCCTCACGAGACCTCACTCGTCCACTTGGAGAAACCAAGGGGTTTAAAGGGCTTGTTGATATGATAAATGCAACCGTGATTCCTGTTAAAGTGAATTATGTTCTTGTGTTATTTTTTCTTTTATTTTACTCAAGGACGAGCAAAAGAGAGGTATGGGGGTATTTGTTTAGCGCTAAATTGTCACATTTTTCACACCTCTCTTACATAATTTTAGCTCGCAAAATAATATAATTTTAGTATTTGTACTGATTTTATTTAACTTTTGTAGGTTATAATTTCAATTAAGCAAGTGTCGTGAAATAGTTGAGGTGGAGCAACGAAGTGAGCAAGATGGTGAAGGACCCAAGAAAGAAGGGCTACGAGGGGTTCCTGTCCCCCAGGCGATGATCGTCGTGGCCCCCCTATAGTGAAGACCACTTTCTAGGGGGCATCACCCCTCCCCATTTTCGTGTCTCCTCAAGAAGGGGGCTTCTTGGTTGATTTCAGAGGAAGGCCTTTTGGGAGATTCTGGGAGAGCTCGATTTAAGATTTTAGGATTAGCCACTAAAAACCCATTAGGGGGTAATAAACTAGGTAAATTAGGTTCAATTTTGGTTGTTTTGGATTGAAGCCTGTGGATTTTGATCTCCATTCAAGAAATCGAGACTAAGTTTTCTCTTCTCTTTCTCTCTCTATTTCATATTTTGTTCTTATTTGACATGTTAGTTTCTATTTTGTTTAGTTTTTATTGTGATTTTGTGTTTAGTAGTTGTTTTAATCCAAATTAGATTTGGTTTATTTCTCTATTTCATGCTTTATTGGTTAGTTGTTTTACTTCATTTTTGGTTTAATTGTGCTTTTGTGATGATTAATAGCTAGGTTTTATTAGCTTAGATTATGACCAGCCTCTTGATGGCTAATTAGTCTTGGATTAGGCCTAATCACACCCAATTTATACTTTCAACTTAAAGTTTTCTCTTATGTTGGCCAAGTGTTTGATGAAATGCTTGAAAGAGCTTTCATTCATATTTTTGGGCAGTTGACCTATGCCAAGAGGTTAGGTCGATTAGCTAGTGTAAGAGAGTGAATAGCCAAGATTTGAATATGAAAATAGTCCCGATCCTAGGTAGGTCTGAGGGTTCCTAATCACGTGGTCTAATTAGGCTAATCCTATGAAATTAAGTGGTTAAACTAACTAGACTAACCTATGACTCTTGAGAGAGGGCTTGGGTGATCTTCGATGGTGCAATTGACCATCTCTAGTTGTAGCTATAAGGTAGGTAGTTTAGGGCTTATCTTGATCATTCGGTTCATCGATCGATCAATTGACAACCCTAAACCTTTCCTTTGTATTTGCCAGCTTCAAGCAGCTTGTCTTTCATTCCTTTTCACTTAGCCTAGCTTGAACACTCAAGTCAACCTTGGTACTTAAAACCCAACTACCAATGGACAACACCCCAAGTACTCAAGAATAAACCTTGCACTTGAGGTTGTAAATCTTAAAACTTAAATTCTTCCTATGAGCACCTTATTTTACCCAAGCCTCTTGTTTTCCTTTCCCTTACCCTTGCCAGCTTAGAGTCTCCTTCTCTCCATTCTTAGTCTCAAGTTTCTAATGTAACCTTTTGTAAGCGATGCTCTAAGCCATTACAATGGCTTTCTTTGCTACCCATTTTGTTGATTGGTACCTAACTTTATTAACCTCTTTTCACTACAAGAAAAAAGCGATTGGGCCACGAAAATTTTGTTAAAGGGTGACAAAATTAGTTTTCACATCTTTAATGTACCAAAGGGCAACAAAAATAATTTTGTAGTTCTTTTGTAGCATTTAGGCGACGAAAACTGGATGTTCATCATTATTAATCTACATTAAACGATACTTTTGATATTTTTGTGGCCTTGTAACACCCCCAAAAAATTGCCCGCAGAGCGTCACCCCAATAATTTCATGAAATTTCAAACTAAAATGTTGAACAAGCTAGAAAAAGGAAGAGAAAGAAGCCAAATTGGTCAAAAGGAGTTGCACTTGCAAACTTGGCTACACTATTCACTTCTCACTCTGAATTCGCTCGAAAACCTTGCCCTCACCGCAGCAGCTCATCTTCAACTGCTGTCACCATGCCTGTGCCTGAAGACCCGCCGTGCCGGTGCTTGAATCTGCTTCTGCCGTCGACTAGTCACCGGCATTCAAGTCTGTTGCTGCTCTTCGAAGCTATCGCTCAGGTGCTGCTACTTGAACCACTCCAATCAAGCCTCTCTTTGATTCTTAGGTTTTTATTCGATTTTATGATGCTGTCGATTTTGTGAAATTGAAACTGGTTTTTGTGGTGCTTGAACCACTCCAAATTGATTTTATGAAATTGAAATTGGTTTTTGTTTGATTTGTGGTGCTGTCGATTTTGTTCGAAATTGAAACTGGTGCCGTCAGTTTTGCTTGAACCCCTCTGAATGTTGACCCCCAGAAAAACTGAGGGAGCAAGAAAAGGTCAACAACCCCAAAATTGGTTTTGTGTTTTTCTGGGCACTTCTGAAATGCCACCGAGGACCCGAAAAATCCTAGAGAGGGAAAGAATAGGGAGAAAGAAACTTAGAGTGAGACAGCTGAAGCACATTTAGTTAAGACTGTCTGTTGTGTTCATATTGTAAATTTGATTAATGAATTGGGTTGTTTTGGTGAGGGGCTGTTGTTGGGGTTGTTGCTGTTGTTCAGGCTTTTCCCCCCTTGGTTGTAGTGGGGGAAAACACGTAGATTATGGCGTATAATGGTAGTTTTGGGGGGTTTGCTTCATGGGTTTCTCTAGGATTTGGATTTCCAAAGTGGGATTTTGAAATCTCGTTGGATTGATCATCTTTTGCTTATTTAAATACAGAAAAAAAAAAAAAGGTGTTACCACTGATGGGTATCTTTTCCCAATTTATTTGTGATCCAACCCCAATTGAGTTGAATTGCATTTTGTTGGATTTGATTTTTAGAATTTGTAGGGTGGTCGGCCCTACGATGGAGTTGATGAGTTTAGGATGTCAATAAATAAGTTGAAGTTAAACAATGCTTCGTGGTTTGATTGGAACTTAGAGTGTTAGACTTTGGTTCTCAGTCTCCCCTGCCACTTCCTCTCTTAAACAAAAAATGTGGGAAAACTATGCAAATCATGATGGTTCCATTGGATATGTTAATTTAGATTGATAAACTTTACTTGCATTATGGCTGCTAATGTTTAAACCAATGCTATTGCAAGGCATTAACCAGTTTGGCTTGTAGGTTCCTATGCCTATCAAGTTTAGATTCCTTTTTAGTGTGTTACTTGAACTCCAAAATCTGAAGTCTCTTTTCTCAGTTTCGCCCCTTTGTTTGTATGTGATATATGTTGATTTTGTGGCCTTGTGGGCATGGTTATTTGGAAATTTAATTGTTGGGTTTATTTCAGCATTCTTATTCTATTGTAAACAAGTGTTTTCAATAGTGGAAGTTGGAATTAGTTTGGAGATGAATTTATGAACCATTTTAAGTTATAGTAGTTTGTTGGCACTAAGAATGTGAAGCTGAATTCAACCTGGAACCTAAAGAATCACAAGGGGAAAACCTCAATTTATTCATTGATTAAATTGTTGATTTTCTTTTCTTTTCTTGAGTTAAATATCCTAAATTTTGAGAACGAAGCACATTGGTCGTCATTTTAAGGAAGTATATAGTCCACAATCCTCTAATGTGAGTGGAAAAAAAAATTCCATGTAAAGGTTAGTGATGCTTGGCTTCAATTTTCCATCCCCTTCCCCTCAGATGACATCTATTTAGGCATTTTAGGAGAAGGGAAGTATTTAGATTAGTAATAACACAAGAAAAGGGCCATTATAGGGTTATTTTTTGGTTATTTCTAGGGCTTTTCTAGGGTTATTCTCCAGATAAATAGAACAAAAGAAGTGTATGTGTGGTTTCAATAATTAAATTGAACCTTGAAGTTTTAAGTTTAATATGAACTAAAAGGAGTGTTAACAGGAATACATGAGGAGATTCCTAGCAGCAATAACATTAAGGGAATTCAAAGAGGAAGAATACAAGGGATAAAGAGTTGAAGAGTCCATGTTGTATTAGGGGCTACAAATTGATTTTCATGTGAACAACCCTTTATCTACTGACATTTCTACCGCAAGCACTTTTGTCTTTGCTTCTGTTAAAACTTCACTTGAATTTCCTTGCAAACGAACATTAGATGACAAGCTTTGTAGTTTTGAAGTAAGTATAGTTGACTTGATTTGGTTAGAAACATTCACCCCAGGTTTAGGAATATAAACTTATGTTGCGTGCTTGTGAGGAATCCACATCAGCTGTAATTGACAGTAGCTTAGACTTTGTGTTCGTATATGTTGTGGCTTGTTATGTGCATAATCATGTGGATACAAAGAAAGGGGAAAAAAAGGCAAAGATGTAAATGCATATGGACAGTTTTGATAAGCCACTTCTTCTGTCTGAAATATGTTGTATCCTTCTCAAGTTTAGCTTCCTACGTATCAGAATTCCATCTTCCATGCGCGTTTGCGTAATGCTCTTCAATGTGCGTTTGCATAATGCTCTGCACATGGATGATATGTTAGCTTTAGTATGCAATTTATCATGTGTCGTTTTGATTAAAATGATAAATTTGCTATGAATTCACTGAGGATTTTCGTTCCTTATAATATAGGTGGCAGTTGGTCTTAGCTTGCAGCTTCCATCAGTAGTAAATCTGGAAAAGGTAAGTACCCTTTGTCTTTATGGACATTTTGGTCCATTAATCATGCTAGTATTCTCCTTTGACCTTTGTAGCGTATTGTCTAGTTGCATTTTGTGGCTCCTTGTCTCCATTGCGTTCTAGTTCTCCTCACCCTCATCCGTCATTGTTCCATCGGATTTTTAACCTCTGACACTTTACTTATCATTTCTTTCTTAGTTTTGTATGGGCACTTGTCCAGCTTATGTGGTTACTTTGTTATTGAAAATATGTTTTCTTCCCACCCCCATATGGCTGATTTTGGAACATGTTGAATGAACTTTATTAAACTCACAAGCTTGACTACCTAAATCCCATTTGTTCCAAACAGATTTTGTACTGTGGTGTGTGTGAGTTCTTCCGTAAAAATTATTCGCATATTTATTTGTTGTTATTTATTAGTTGTCATGCTTGGTGTTGATGGCATACTTTGTTCACAGTCACTCTGTTCACAGTCATCTTAGCTGCAAGCATAGCATAGTTCTGTTTAGAACACAGTAGAGTTCCTAGTAATTGAGAGGATTCAGCCTTTATCCTTTGTTCTTATACCTTTGGTGCCCTGTAGGTATGACTATGGTCTCTTCTAATATGTAACTTGCTTTTTGTTCCTTGGTGCAGTTATCACCGTCTTTTCTACAGAGAGATACTTGGACTTAAGCTTTGGAGGTGAGATAACGTTATTTGCATTATGTTTATAGACAAGGATTTGGTTCAAGGTAGTTTTAAGAATATATTCCCTATTAGCCATTTAGTCTAGGTAATTATGCTTAATTCACACCTAATAATGCAATAAAAAGTTTACATTTAACTTTAAAACTATTTATATGCTTACATTCTTGGCTAATAACATGTGAAGCCTTATTAATGCTATCTTAGGTTACATTATTAATTGATATTGCTTGCATTATTGCGCCTATTAAGGGTGTAAAGAGACAAATATTTTGAAATTTTCTCAACGTTAAGATGATGTGTTTACTTTTGATTTTGTAATAGTTACTTGAAAGATGGATAGGGATAGAAGTTGGATGAATCATAGGGGAATGGGAGATAGAAAGAAGCTTGAGTATATAATGGGAGTCAATCAATTTCTGGAGTATGCTTTCAGTGGTAAGGAAGAGGGAATAGAGATGAGGTGTCCATGTGTTCATTGTAATTTGTGTTTGTTCCAAAATCAAAGCACAATTCACAATCACTTGATAGTCTGAGGTATACTAAGGGACTATAACCCATGGAAACATCATGGAGAAAGTGAGGAACAAGCTAATAGTAGTGATGATGAGATGGATGATGAATTGTTAGATAAAGGTGATGGTTTATTTGCTCATGATGATATGGCTCCATTACTATGTGAGGCAACAAATGTGTTTACCTATGAATACCCTGAGAATACTGCGAACAATCCAGAGAGTGTAGAAGGTAGCAATGAGGTTCCTAAGGAGTTTTATAAACTGAAGGAAGATGCCCAGACAGCATTATATCCTGGTTGTAAGACATTTACCAGATTGGAGTTTCTTATCACATTGCTTCATATTAAAGTGAGTTGTAAATTGAGTGATAAATCATTTTCGATGTTGCTTAAGGCACTTCACAGAGGACTTAATTATGATGAAAACTTTCCTCAAAATTCTTACAAAGCTAAGAAGTATACGAGAGCTCTAGGCTTGGATTGTGTGAAGATTGATGCATGCATTAACCATTCCATTTTGTATTCAAAGGAAAATAAAGGTTTAGATAAGTGCCCTAAATGTGATGCTTCAAGATGGAAAGAAGAGATCAGTGTTCAAGGTGATAATCATATTGACACTGATGATGATGACACGTTAAAGGTTGGGAGAGTGCCATAATTAGTCCTTCGTCATTTTCCATTAATCAGAAGGCTTCAAAGGATGTTCATGTCCTCGAAGCTTACGGAGCATATGAGATGGCACAAAGAGGGATGCTCTAATGATGGGAAAATGAGACATCCAGCGGACTCCAAGGCGTGGAAGCATTTAGATGAATTATATGCTAACTTTGCCTCAGATCCATGAAATGTAAGGTTGGCTTTGCTTACTAATGGATTTAATCCAAGGGCACAAATTAGTAGTCGGTATAGTATATGGCTAATAATGTTGGTACCATACAATTTTTTTCTTTGGATGTGTATGGATAGTGCAAATTTCATGCTATCTCTGTTAATTCTAGGACCCAAAGCTCCGAGGAACAACATGGATGTCTTTTTACAACCACTAATCGATGAACTAAAGGTGTTGTGGGAGGTTAGAGTAAAGACATTTGATGCCTATAGCCAAGAATTGTTTGATATGTTTGGGGTGCTGATATGGACTGTTCAAGATTTTCTGGGATATGCAGATGTATCTGGTTGGAGCACAAGAGGGTTTCTTGCTTGTCCTAACTACCATAAAGATACATGTTCAGAAAGATTGAGTCATGGGAAAAAAATGGTGCTATGTGGGTCATTGTAGGTTTTTAGAAGCATATCATAAATGGAGGGTTAATAAGACATCTTTTAATAAGAGTGTAGAGAGAAGGCCTCCTCCTGTTCCACTTACTGGGCATGACATTTTGGATGAGCTTAGTATTGTTGACAATGTGTTCGGGAAAGATGCAAAGGGAAAGAGAAAAAGGGGTGAAGGGAATTTGGTACACCAATGGAAAAAAAAAGAGCATCTTCTTTGAACTTTCTTACTGGAGGCATCTTCTAATTCATCACAACTTAGATGTAATGCATATAGAAAAGAATATTTCTAAAATATACTAGGAACTCTGCTTGACATATCTGGTAAGAATAAGGACTCACTGAATGCTAGATTGGATCTTGTTGCCATGAAATGCGTGAAAAATTAAGAGCTAAGTTGGTAAGAGACAAGTACGAAGTTCCTAAAGCACCATTCAACTTAACCTTGAGCGAAAGGAGACAAGTGGCTACATTTTTAGTGAAGTTATCTGTTCCTGATGGATACTTTTCTAATATTTCACGATGTGTGACACCAGAGGACGGATTGATTTTGGGAATGAAGAGCCATGATTGTCATATGTTCATGCAAGACTTACTTTTACCTGCCTTTCGAGGTATTGTGGATGATAAAGTCCTTGAAACCCTTGTGGAACTTAGTAGGTATTTCAAGCAGTTGTGTTCTAAGACTTTAACTGTGGATGTGTTGGAGCAAATGGAGAAAAGTATAGCAATCACTCTCTGCAAGCTAGAGCATATATTTGTTCCGACATTCTTTGATGTTATGGTCCACTTGGCTGTCCATTCGGCAACTGAAGCTAGATTGGCGGGGCCTGTGCAATATCATTGGATGTACCGAGGTGAAAGGTAATACGAGTCCTTAAATTCCTGCATGACATTTCGTTAATTTAAAGGTAAAGATAATTTAATGGTTTTTTGTCTTGCTAGGAAAATGCGTACTTATAAAGGTGATGTGCATAACACAACTCATCCTGAAGGATGTATTACAGAGAGTTATGTTCAAAATGAATATTTATCCTTCTGCTCTAGATATTTGACCATGACAGAGACCAAATTTAATCATTTGGACTACAATGAGGTTGAGGAGGTAAACTTCCCCTATCAGTTATCTATCTTTGGGAAGGCGGGAAAGCCAATTGGGAAGGCAAGTTTTAAACAATTGAGCTTTGAAGATTGCGAATTGGCTCGACTTTATGTCCTAAAAAATTGCAGTGAGGCTAAACCCTTTTTTGAGTCAGTGTGCTTAGTAGACAACAAGTTGAAATAATACATAACTACAATATGAAATTATTTTATTTTCGTAGTTACTAACCTTGAGTTTAAATTATCAGTGAATATGAAAATGCCATTGATGTGCAAGGAATTACCTTTTCGGAATGGTTTGAGAATAAAGTAAGACAATCTGACATAACCAAAAATTTCATTTTTAAACATATGTCAATATTTTTTTTTCCTCAATGCTTATATTTATCTCTAGGTTGTAAAGCTTTGGAATGAAGGGGATGAAAGAGTGACAGAAGAATTGGTGTGTTTAGCACGAGGTTCAATGAAAGGTGTATGTAGTTATGAAGGCTATGTGATTAATGGATTTAGGTTCCATACAAAAAAGCATCAAAGAAAAAGAAAAACTCAAAATAGTGGTGTTGTAATTGAAGGGGAGACTGAAAGAGGTGAAAATGACTTTTATGGTGTGTTAAAAGAAATAATTGTGCTAGAGTATGATGCCCTTAAAGATCGAACAAGTCCTAGAGTTATATTATTCAAATGTAAATGGTTTGATGTTTACACTGAGGGCAGAGGGATAAAAAGGGACAAGTTCGGTGCAACACTTGTTAATGTCACTCGTAGGTTACAAACAAATGAACCTTTTACATCGGCTTACCAAAGTTGTCAAGTGTTCTATGTTGTAGTTCATAATGAACCACAATGGAGAATGGTTATCAAAGTAAATCCATGCAACTATTTTGATTTTCCTAATATTGAGGATGTTGACAACATGGATGAATCATTATGGGAAAACACCGATAATGAACCACAATGGAGAATGGTTCAAGAGGAAGTCGATGAAGAAATCCCCCTTGTTAGAACTAATGTGGAGCCAGACTTGATTGATGTGGATTTAGTGGATACTACCATTATCCAACATACTTATTTTCAAGATCAGGAGGTTGATGTGAGTGAGGATGAAGAGGATGAGTTTTCAGACAGAGAATCAGACATAGATTCCCTTGACAGGGACCTTGAAGAGTATGCTTCAGAAAATGATAGTGATAATGAATAGGATTGCCAAGAGGTATATGCATACATTTGTTGCCATAAGTGTTTAAATTTGTCATAATGTTTTTATAACGTGGATGATTAACTATGGATTGTGCAGGGCAATGGCGGCACATGGGGGAGATAATCAATTGCAGGCTTCCAAACCCGCTCTCACTTATCGACAGAAGCGTAGGCCTGACCAAGCTCTTTAAAAAGGTGCTTATTCCTGCTTCCTTGCCCTTGTCCTCTAATTTGCAGATGCCTGCTGCTATATACTACTGGACTTGACTGTAGTAACCCAAAGAAGCTGACCAAGCGAAGTATAGAAGGCTAAAGCATAGGTGCTACCTTTGTTTAAATTAATGAAATCTGACTTTTTTATTTATAACTATGTAGGTCACAAACGTGGGCCAACAAGAGGCCTGCAATCCCTTCGTGAACGGGAGAAAAATCCCAATGTTAAGCCTTTTGCTACAATCACAGAGGACATGCTACGCATTGTTGGTAAAAATGCCAACCGCTTTATTGGTGAGTGTAGCAAATGGGTGTAGGAGTTCTGCCCGCTAGATGCAAGGTACCTTTTGCATACACATGTAGAATTAATATATATGGATCATAAAAAACATTTTTAGTTAGACCACTGGATTCATTTTCTGCCACTTTGCTATAGGAATTGGGTAAGAATGGATAAAGATGCTAAGAAAAGATTATTTGTTAGGTAAGAATGAGTAGTTTGAGTTTAAATTGTAATGTTGTTGTAGTTAGATTGCTTCATACAACTCATGCAAGAAAAATAAGGTTGGATAATAATGAGTTGCAATGCCTGCTATGTAATGAATTTATAATATGTAGGCAGAGTGGAATTTTCCATCAGAAGCTGAAGGCATTGATGTGGCTCGTGCTGTGGAATTGCAATGCATGATGTTGTTTAGAGGTTAGGGATATAGGCTGAAGGAGGAGCACTTTGCAGGAAAGACTGTAACCAAAGCAATTAAGGATAAGCCTCCAAAAGTGAATAGAGATAAATGGAATTGGCTAGTTAACCATTGGGCTGATCTGAAGCAACAGGTTTTGCATGATCGAATTTTTTTGGATCAGTGTTGATCAATATGTTTCTAAGATTACTTGTCAGTACAAGGTTGGGTCTTTCTTTACGATTTTAATGTATTCACGACTGCACCGTGTAAGTGAAAAAATCGAAGCAATAGTTTGAGTCAGAAGATTAAGCCTTCAAATGGTGCAAAGTCAACTGCTAGAATTTATCATGACGAGGTGTGTTTACCATTTCTTATTTATTTTCTGATAATTGTACACCATTAAATTTTGTTAACTAAAGTTTTTGTGTTGTAGATAATGCCATTGTATACTCTAGCCAAAGACTCAACACAAGATCCCACTAAACAGCAAACTATAGAAATTCCACAAGATCCTCCACATGTGCAGCTCTGGGAGAAGACAAAAAGTCTGCGTTTGTGATCTTTTTGTACAATTACCCCTTCCTTATACATGAGAAATTAGGAGCTAACATAGACATTATTTACCTCATTTGTAAACTAGGCATAAAGATGGAAAATGGGATCCTGAAGGAGAATTCAAATATGAGGAATTCAAGAAGTTGCATGAGGATCAGATTCAGAAGCATGGTATTGACAGTCTCTCTCTAAAGGAGGCTTATGTTGAAGTTCTCAAAGAGAAACCTGGTTATCATAGAGGACTTGGGCCTGGACCCGTGCCACCTTAAAAAGGTAGAATGGAGCGGAATCCAACTAGATAAGAGTCGAGCTCACTGCCTAGTTATAGCAACTACAACAGAAGGAGGCTGCATTGCAGGGTGAACTTGGTGAGCTAAAAGCTACTAACTTGGAACTGAAAACAAACGTAAAGCATATGCAGAAGGAAGCTATAGAGAGAGAAAACAAATGGAAACAAGAAGCAATTGAGAGGGAGAATAATATTAGAGAAGAGCTTTTTGATCTCATAAGACTTTATATTCCACGATAAATGGTTGAGGTAACTTTCTTTCTTTATTCCCCTTTTGTTTTTTCCTCTCCCCCCTTCTTTCTTCTTCTTCTTCTTCTCTCTCTCTCTCTCACATTCTCTCTTCGCTCTCTCTATCTCTCTTTCTCTCACACATTGGGACTGCTAGGTCCTGTGGAATTGATGGTCACATGTGGAGTTGTTGATGTGCAATGGTCATCTAAACATGTGCAATTTTTATAGCCTTGTTGTAGTTATGCATGGTTTGAAATTGTGTTTTTGCTGTATCCCTTATAATTGAAGAGTCTGTGCTACTGCTAAGATCGTGATACGGTAATGTGTATGTGCTAAGCTGGTCTTGTGTTGCTGTGCTCTTGATCGGATGTTTATCGGATGTGAGCTGGGCTTGTGGTCTTGTTGTGCTCTCTTCTAGTCTTGTTTTATGGTCATCTAAACATGTGCAATGTTTATCGAATGTTTATCGAATGTGTGCAATGTTATTGTACGTGCTAAACTATGATCCAATTGCTGGGAATTTTGTTTGGAGTAGTAATGTAATATAATTTACCTTGTTGGAGACAAACTCATAGTTTAATTTATTGTGAGTTGCTGCTATCTTGGCCTATTGGCATCAGTAAGCTTGAATCATGGGACATCATATCATTTTGCCTTGGTATTTCTTGTTTTATATGACTGAACCTGCAAGAGGTATTTTGGATATGATATTGGTTTGGTATATTTTGTCTATGACCTTGTAATTGATTGTTCGGTTGGTTATATTTTAGACTTTCATCAGTTCTCTTTGCCTATTAGTCTTATTAATTGAGGAAAATTAAGATCAAAGTAACAGAAGTGTTAGGGCTTACGTACCTAGAATCAATAAGATGCAAAGGCTTGTGTGTTTTCATGTTACCCTCCTTTTGTTGACCATGGCTTTTTGTTTTTTTAGGATCAGTTGGCTTTACTTTTGGTAAGGAAAAACTATCCAGGGATATATCATTCATTTTGCACATAGCGACAAGAAGCTTGGCAGTAAACTTTTAATTTTGCACATTTTGGAGGTCAGGTATATATGTATTTTGGATATCTTTCATATATACTGGAAAACTATTATGGTTTTACAAAATCTTGTCAATGTTAGAAGCTCCTCTTCTCCGAACAATGTGCATGTAAATGTTCTCTTTGCTAATTTCTGAAGGACAATTATGTTTTAATATTTCATTTTTTTTGTATGGTTTTCTATGAACTTAGGTTGTGCATCTCCTCCAAGGTCGTAATAATAATATTAAAATACTGTCTGAATCGATTATTGCTACCCCTTCTAGCCCTACCCCCCAAAAAAAAGAGGAATTTAGCAAAGAAAAATTTCTGTCGCACATGGGCACATACAATGTGCCCATACATGAACATGGCCAACCAAAGAAGAAAACAAAGTTCATAAAGACCTTAAGACCACGAAAAACAAGCATGGCCCCCATCGTAGAAAATGCTCACACAGCAAGAACTAAACCCATTACACAGACGGCTACGGTATTTTTTGTGGTCCTCAAAACAGAAAGGTGACGAAAACTTTACATTTCAAGGTGCATCCCAAGCAACGGCGTCAAAAGTTTTTATGGTCTAGTCCGCGGAAGATGCACGTCGAGATCAAAATCCGACGCCCAAACAATGGGCGTTGCGGTTCAAACGTCGAACTCCCCGCGAAACTGTTTCCGTCGCCCAGGTAATAAGGCCACAAAATTTTGACTATGGGCCACGAAATTGTGCGTGGCCCAATCCCTTTTGTCTTGTAGTCTTTTCTTTGACGGCTCCATTATTAATAAAGGCAGCAGATGCTTATTGTTTCTCCTTGAATTCCTCTTTTATCCATTCATTTCACCACCACGCTCCTTTACTCAGCCTCTTTGTCCTCTAGATGTGGCTTATATTTCTTTATCCGACCTTCAAATGCACTTTGCCATTGCTTCCCATATCTTGTTTGCATCGTCTACTTGTTTCCAGCTCCCTTTTTCATTAATCTCTTCTCATAACTTTGTCATGTTGTTCTTTATAAGATTTCACCATCTAACTCTAAGATCCTCGACACTCCTGTTCTTCCTCTTTGAATGTTTAATCTCCACATCCATCAGTACTAACCTACAGTGAGTCCCCAAATATTCAGTTGGTATCACTTTACAATCCTTACATATACTTCTATTACTCATTCTAAGTAGAAAACAGTCAACTTGAGTCTTTGTGATGTGATTCTTAGAGGTCACCAGGTGGTCTTCCTTTTTCTTAAAAAATGAGTTTATGACCATCAATTCAAAAGCAACCTCAAAGTCTAGAATTCCAACCCCTTCATTGTTTCTTACCCCAAAATCGAAACCTCCATGTCTCATATCATAGGCATCTACTTTCATTGCAGTTTCCCATTAAAGTCGCCTCCCAAGACAAGTTTCTTGGTCTGATGTACATCTAGAATAACTATATCTAAATCCTCTCAAAATTGTTTCTTAATATCATCCACCAAAACTATTTGTGGTGTGTAAACACTAACTACATTGAGGATTTCTAATCCTGGTATTAACTTATAGATATAATGCAATCACTCTTACCTCTTACCCCCGCTAGTTGACTAGCCAACTCTTTTTTGACCAAAATGCCAAGTCCATTTCTATCTCTATTAAACCCTGAACACTAGAGTTTATACCGATCCATTTTTGCAACTTTAGCTCCCACCCACCTAGTTTCTTGCACTTAAGCTGCAGCAATCTTGCGTGTATGCAAAACTTTAATTAATTTTACCAACTTGCCTGTAAGAGTCTCAATATGCCATGCTGCAAAATACAACTTCTCGATCCCTCCTCTGCTTCTAGGCCCCTCCCAGAGGATAAGCTTAAGCTAAAACATTTCTTGCCACTAGCTTAGTATA
>NCQV01071309.1:5360-17400 GCA_002740545.1 Lophocereus schottii
TATTTATCAGTATTAAATGACCTTATAGGAGGTATTGCTAAATTTTCGAAGCCGCTTTCTCGTCTCAGCCTGAAATTGCATAAATGTTTCAAATGTTGAATTGAAGCGCAATGCTCAACTTTATTAATTGAAGTTAACACTAAGGTAATTATGTTTGGTTATTACAACATCTCGTCCTTAAAATAGGTTCGTCTCTGGAACTTAAAAAATTGAAAAAAAGTATTGAATTTACTCCACTATAAATAAGGAATTTGTCTTTTATTTCTTCCTCAATCTCGTAGGTGGCCTCTAATGGGGCATAGTTACTATATAGCCTTAAACAAAGGTATCTTATTACTCTAAGTTGTTGTCCCTATAATCTTTGATCAATATAGAACCCTCCTCATAAAGCATCGGCAACCTTTACATACTGTGTTACAATGACATGATTTGAATCTAATGCATACTTCCTGATTTTGAATATCATTATGATTAAAACAGTGACTGCTCGAATTGGATGATAAGTTCGGTTTGTAAACCACTGGGTTTAGGTTTTTCAATGATCACATAGGACCTAATGTACCTAAGGCTAAGTTTTTCCCTCAAAATTGACCACCCTTTATTTCGACTAGTCAAAGGTTTACTATATCTAAATCCAACGCTAAAGATGAATGTGTTTAATGGTAAGAATGATGAAAATGGCTAATAAGTGAATCGTTATTCTCAAAAAGGAATAAACAATGAAATTAAGGTGGTGGATAGAGGAGAGATCAGCATGACATAACTAAAATAAGATATCTAGGACTGTATTAAGGATTTCCGAAATAGAGGGCCATACATGGCTCATAAGAGTTATTAGAAGATGGTTGGCATCATTTGGGTAATATCAATGATGAAGATGAGCGTTCTATCCTATCCAAAATAGAATGAGTAGTTAGGATGCAGAGTTATATATCAAATTGCACTTGGTATAACTAGGAATGAATTGGAGTCATTTTAGTTGTGCAAGGAAATCAGAGGTAGACTATCGGCACAATCTTTACACCTCAAGCCGTAATTAAAGATTAAAAACATAAAGATGGTACTGATGTTGGAATGATGACACCTAACACAGGGTGCATGGATAACGACCAAAGAGTTCTAGCAGGAAGGGTTGGAAGCATCTTATAGGGAAAGGTGTATTGGTTACACTTAGGTATCTTTTTTGCTGAAATCAATATGATAAGTATGATAGATTGACTTAACAGCTTGAGTGTAAAACATTCTAGACTTATTACAAAATGAATTTGGAAGAACATGCTCTCGCCCACAAGAAGTAAGTTTAGGTAAGGTGACAGCATGGAACAAAGAAAGATCAATGCAGATTATGAGTGGAGTCTAAAAGTAAACAAAAAGGGTGGAATTGTAGTAGTCAAAGGCTTACCCGTATTTATAAAGATGAATTGCATATGTAATTGAAAACAAGCTCTATGGACTTATTAATATAGGTGAATCAGGGTGTAAGCTATAAATACAAATATGTTCCCCGACAAAATGGAGAGTAAGATGAAGGAAAAAGGTATTAGAGCTTCAACAATCATGTAAGATGGATTAGGGATGTATCATATGCAAAAAGATTTAAGAACATAGTCAACTGGAAAGAATGTATGAGTATTGTTAAGAATCTGCAAGCCTTTAGAAGCTTGAATGAAAAATAGGAAGATAAATAACAGAGGGAGAAAGCAACTGTAAGGATGAAGCAGATCCAAAAATATGGCAAATGTTAGAAGGAAGAACATCAATGTGAAAGACATACTCTAGAATGATTGAAAATAATGGAAATTTGGTTGACACAAGGCCTTAATTAAAAGAACAAATGATAGATTATGAAATGATAGGTGAGGGAAATACTATTATGAGGTAGGCAAAATGAAAATGGCGATAAAGATAAATGGTTCAAGAATAAAGGGCTGTAAGAATCAAATGGTCCCAAACATTGGTTACTCAGAGAAAAGAATGTTTGGCATTGATTTGGAAGCCAGATAAACAATAAACATAGATGGTTTAGGTAGTGATCAGATATCTTGAGGGCGATTTGGATATTATTATTTGCAAGGGACAAAATGTACAAGGTGTTAGCCTAAGGACGCATGAGTGCTTCTCTTTTGGAAACCCACGAGGTCGCAACATACGAACAACTTTGGGTCAATAGGAATAAGTGGAATATAAAAGTAGGACTATGTGCAAAGACATGAAACGGGGCTTTATAAAGGTATCTCTCATTATTTATGAAAGGACCCACACATATGCTAGGAGGATTACAAGAAAGAGCCATGATGTATTCGTCAGGATACAGAAGGTAAGGTAAAAGATTAAGGCTATAAAGTTGGAGGGATCATCAAGTACCACAGGGGGAGGTAGTATATGAGGTGAAAATAGACTAGTCTTATACTCAAACGATTTCCAGAAAAACTCATGCAATGCTCATGAGAATATAAGGGCAGTTCGATGCACAAGCATCCCGCATTCACGCAGGGTCCGGGGAAGGGCCGCACCCCAAGGCTTCATTTGGCGGCTGTTTAATTAAAAATTCTACAAAATAAAGGAATAAGTCTTGAACAAATGTAATAGATTTAGGGATGCTGCTATGAGGTAGTAACAGAAGTCAGGTTTATTATAAACAAAGTGGGCACCAATTAATAAGGAGAAAAAGATTGCCAGAGGTAACTTAAGCAAAGATAACTAGTTGGAGGAAGAGGATAATATTCTAACTTAGCAGTCATGATTCTATAGAAAAGAACTTTGATTATTAGAAGAATACCCAGTAGGGCATCATCAAGATAGCTTAGACAATTCTGCATCCATTCGGTGATTAAGACCTATCTAGGGCTTAAGGGTTGGATCGTGCTAGAACAAGGCATGGGCATGACCAACATTGAATTGCAACTAGAAAAAAACCAAAGGTTGTAGTTGAGCGACCATATAATATGTAATGATACATAATTATGAGAGAATCCTCATATCAATGGGCTCAAAGCTATTATAGGCTCTTTTAAGTCAGTATAAAGATTTATATGGGTACATTTGTATGGGTTCGGCATGCTGAAAAGAAATTCGCCTAAGTTTTCAATGTTTACTTACGAATTTCGCACATTTCCCCTTGCTCTAGTATCGTGGAGTTACTTGTCATAGTCGAATGCGCTTCATGCAATACTTGACTCATAGTGGTGATTCATTTAGGGTTGATCAAAACCGGTTAACCAGAAATTCGGTTAACTGAGAATTGGTTAACCAGAAAGTCGGTTCGCAAAAATTGGGAACTGAAAATAAAATCGAAATTTTCGGTTAACCGAAAATCAGTTAACCCAATTTTTGGTTCGGTGAAAATGTGAACCGTAACCGAACTGAGAAATTCGATTAACCGAATTTTCGGATTGGTTACCGATTAACCGTTAATTTAAATCGTTAATTTTTAATTTTTACTCCTTTTTTAATTAATTTAACTATTTGAGATACCAAATATTGATTTACACGTTATTGTATGTCTTGTCTAATCTTTTAATAATTATAAAATCTACACTTGATCAATATAAAATTTACTATTTAATAAAAGTGTAAGTTTTGGTTTCAGTTAACCATGCAGTTAACCGAATCTCGAATGGCCGAACAAAAACTGAAATTAAAACGGCAAAATTTGTTCGGTTCAGTTAACCAAGCCAAATTTTTTAGAAAGATCAAACCGGTTAACCAATTTTTCAGTTCGACTGTTCAGTGTTTCAATTCTGTTTTTTAGTTTCGATTTTTTTTGCTTACCCCTAGATTCATTAATCCAAGGTGGTAGTAAGGCAATGACATCAAACATCCAAAGTTTCAGTAATAAGAGGGTCATACTCCCATGATTCTTCTCCATACCTCATTTATGCTCCCAGTCGTATCAATCAATCATGTCCATTTATTGGCTAGAAGGTAAACTATAAACCTGAGAATTTCTTAGAATATGATATACAAAAGCATGGGATATGTGTAAATATATATCCCTTCCTCAAGGGTCTTTCTTTAGGTACCACTGATATAAGTTAATGCCTTAGAGGAAGTGGATATGCCTGAGGTTGTCAACCACTGCTTTTACTATTTTGATTATTCCCTCATCGAGGTAGCACATATCTTTTGGAAAAGAGCATACCACCTAGTCTTTCAAAGATCTGATAGGAAATGATGTATGCCTTCTTTTCCTTAAAGCTTCCTAACAACAATCTTCCTGTTAAGATCTATGCTTTATTCCTATGCGCTCTCAAGGTCCATATTATCTTTATAGTTCATATAGAAGATCCTCAAATATGTCACACGATATCAAATTCCTAGACTGCCTCCACCTTCTTTGCTCTTAAAATACCTAAGGAATTATCACCCTTATTGATACCTCAGTTAGGACATGCCCCTTTCTATGACCTTAATTGATGGCCCAATGTCTGCATGAAACTCTAACTCAAAGATCCTCTAGCCTTTTTACTTCATGCATAGTTGTGAAGCATGCTTAATATGCAATGACTTAGATATGTGCCCCGCTCATGATAACCAACATAATTTTGAAATTGGTTAATGACAACACTCATAGTAATTCTAATATTGTCACTATTAAACCATATGATAGCAAGCTGTCTATCATAACTCATTTGACTAATGTTCTATGATTAATTAACTAAACAATGATCAAAAACCACTATAAGAGCATCATAGGCCCTGTGTCTATTTACTTCGATGATAGCTTCTCTTCAAATGGGTTCAAGGTTATTACATCTTTTACTAGAGAATCTGTCCTCATGTAAAAGATTAAAAACTACCCATACTAGAAGAATCACCTATGAATCCACAAATTGCCTTCTTAGGAAGTAGTGTTCAAGGCTTATGAAGCTAGATCATTGAACTTAATAAGAACAATTGGAAGAAAGTTAAATATTAAATAACTATCCTCATTATGTACTCATGGTCATAAATTCAAAATCGACATTACATTTGAGACTCCAACACGATTGCTAATCACTCTATAGCTCACAGTGACTCTGAAACCTAGGCTTTGATACCACAACTGTAAGGCCCCAACTTGTGATTACTTGAATAATCTAAACCTTAGTAGCTAATAATGTGAAAGAATGAAGTTAAAACATTACCATCGTCCTAGGGAGGATAAAACTTATATTTTGATCGCCCTTTTCTTAAAGTGTAACAACCAAGGAAGTTCTATTTAGAGTCAATCATCGAGGCCGTAATTTTATTAGTTATGTTTAACAACTTAGCCATATTAGATAAATTTGCGTGTTAACTTAGTGTAATAGTTTATGTGGGCTGACTTTTCGAATTTGCTTGATTCATTGCGCGGTTGCATGGAATTAATGAATTTCGTTAAAATTAGGCTGGGTTAGCATTACGTGAAATTAGTGGAGTTGAATTGGGTTATTCGTGGAGGAAATGCATTGGGCTTCACTTATTTGGCGTGACCTAATTTGATTCAAGTATGAAAAAAAAGAGGAAAGGAGGTGTGGGATTGAGACCCCTGTTCTCTCCACACGAAAAAGAGGGCAGAACCGGCTCTGCTTTTCGCGCTTCACCATCAGCCACCCTGAGAGAGAGAGAGAGAGAGAGAGAGAGAGAGAGAGCTGCAGTGAGGAAAAGGACGAGCCCAGAGTGGTGGTGGATGAGGCAGAGATAGGTTGTCACCGGCGAGGAGATGAAGGGGTGGTGTGCACACAAGGGGGATGGATGATGAGGTCTGGGCCAGTGGGCAAAACCCTAACTTGCCCCTACAGCACGACACCAACACTAGCATCACTGTTGTCAACTGTGGGTAGAGCTTGAGTCCAGCGATCACCAAGGGCCAAGCAACAATGTGTGAGGATCTCGGCAGTGGTGTTTGGGCTCAAATTGGCGACCAGTAGTGAGGGCAAGCAAGAACCGAGACTCGGGCCACTTGAAAACTGCCCACATGACCGATTAGTTGGGTCCGTTAGCTTAGAGCCGAGGTGGATGCTTCTTGATTCCATAAATTACTAGTAGTTTGCAAATATTTATGAATTGTTCATAAGATTTGATTCGATAATTAGATTGGAGTTGTGATGAACTGAGGATTGTTGTGGACGGTGCTAAGAGGAGGGAGTTCAGATTGTGTGAAAAATCCGTGAATTTATGAAGTGTATTGCCATGTTTTGATGCTGTGTTATTACTTGTTAATTTCCAGAATTTGGTTGTAGCATGCTGCTGAATTGAGTTGTGGTTCTGTTAGTCTTTGATCCATGTGTATGATATGTGTGTATGTCATGGGCTGAGTTCTATGCTAAACTAGGACTGAGCAAAAAATCGGGTACCCAATTTCAGACCGGACCCTATTTGACCACTGGGTCTATACCTAGACCCGGTTGAACTAGGTCTATGACTGGTTCCGAAATCCTGGAACCGGTTGCAATCGGGTTTGAAGTCAGATCATGAAAACTTGGAAACTGAAAGCGGACCCTTTATCCGGTTACCTGGTCCAATTAGTTTTTTTTTTAAAAATGTATGAGTTACCTGGTTACCCGTTGACATCAAGTATTGTTCTTCCAATACCACCATAATTTCCGGTGATACGTTGATATTGCTAAATCTTTTTGTTAATGTATAAAACTATGAGAAGATGGTTCTTTTAATGCATGGATGAAACGAAACGTCATTCATTAGCTAACCAATTGGACTTGAATGCATGGTAAATATCTAGCTGCCACTCTAGTAAATTTGATTTTGAACGATCAATTAGCTTGCTTGTTAAGCATATTGGTTCTCTTACAAAGTCACAACCATAAGCTGAAAATTTAAATGAACTGAAATAACACATAATAGGACAAAATTAGAAACTAGATACCTAGTTCTGGACCTTGTCCCAACTGGTTGGGGGACCAGTTCCAAAAATTCTAGACCTAGTTCCAACCAGGGATAGGGACCGGGTCTAGATTTTGGGACCCAGTTCTAATCAGGACCGGGGTCGGTTCCATGAAAATGGACTGGGTACTCAATCCTACTCAGCCATATGCCTAATTATTGCAATCTTAGCTGTTCCAGGTTGCCTATGCATTAAAGGTCTCATACTAAATGATTTGTGAGCTTGGAGTTGTTTCGGTTGAATCTCGCTTGATTCACTTTTAACCATGTCTAACTGTTTTTGGATTGTGGTTTTCGAATAATTGGATTCCTCAAGTAATTAGGTTAAAGGTTGCTTGTTTACTACAATGACCAAAGCAGCGTCCTAAGTACTTAAACAAGTTACTTGAGTGTTTAAAAACCCTTAATTGTTTCCAAAAATGGTTTACGTGAGCTATTGAGTTGGAAAGCAATGTGAATTACGAGTAAATACATTTGCAGTGTGGGCGTGCGTTGACAAGTGTGGATGTGAATTGCTTTGATATGGCAGGCCTTGAGTTTTGTGGTCAATAATGACCGTTAGACCATCCGCTTAACAATAGTACTTTTAAGTGAAACTAATTATGAGTAAGTTGCAAACTAACATCTTCCAAAACGAGTTTTAATATCGCTTCCTTTAAAAAATGAATTCTTACTTAGTCATTAACTCATTTATAATCATGCTTTGTCAAAATGACTGGTTATATGCTTCTCAAAAGTCGACTTGACATTAGTAAGGCATTTTAGCCTTCTTTAGCACATAAATACCATTGTTGGGTTTTAATGGGAAATTTGATGCAAAATGTGTTTAAAGTGAGATGCATCTGAAATGTTTTAGTCTAAGATAGTGTTAGTGAGTTCTTAGGGAGCATACCCAGATGTGGAAACCCTAGAGGACCCTGACAAGGGTAAGACGTAAGTTTAGGGAGTAGACTAGGTAAGCAGGAACCCTAATTTCTAAGGAGCAGACCCAGAAGTACGAATCCTAAAGGACCCCGACGAGGGTAGAATACAAGTTTAGGAAGTAGACCTAGTACGCAGGAACCCTAATTCATAGGGAGTAGACCCAGAAGTGGGAACCTTAAAAAATCTTAACGAGGATAAATGCTCACTAATTATAAGAGGACCTTGGAATGTCATAAATTGTGAGTTGTGAAACTCACTTGAAAGAGCGCTAACATGTGAATCTGATGCCTAGAAAAAAGATTTCTTACACCTTATGAGTTGATAACTCCTCATTTGAGAATTATACTAGCGCAAACGTTGGAAATGTAAATATGTCTTTTATAAAGGTTTATGTTTAGATTCAAAAGACTTCCTCATGAGGGGATTGTTTCTTTTATAAATGCTTAATGTGGCTCAACTGAAGGTCCTTGCATGCCTGTGTATTAATTCCATGTTCTTACGAAATGAATTCCCGTTGATAATTCTAACTGAACTCCTTGATGTTAAGTGCTTATGTGTCAACTGAACGGCATAATATTCTCAATGCCTAGATTTTAGCATGCGGTACCTTAGTATTGAGTCTTGTATGCCCATTACGTGGTGTTAAGCAAGTGTAACACGTAGTTGTCACTGCTAAGTTACAAGACTCATAGGTTAGGCAAGTTGAGAGTTCTTGTGCATGAAATAGAAGAGGGGAAGGGATGCCATTTGAATTCTAAAGGTTATTGAGGTATTGATGGATAAGGGAGACCTTATATTTTATTATGTGATATTAAATATCAAATTGTGTGTGATTCCTACTTAAAAGTATTACGTGTCTATTTTGTTTCTTGAGGTTGAGAATCACTCATTGAGCGTGTGGTAGCTTATCCCTTCTTTGTTCCACTTTTTCCCTAGGTTCTTGAAGAGATAGGTAGAGGTCGGTCCATATATGTCGAGTTAGAATCTCGCTTTGCTTTGGAAAAAGGAGTTCTATGTATATACGTGAATTTACGATTTGAATGATGTAATGTGATGGATTCATAGAATCTTATGCATATGTAAACTGAATAAATTTATTCATGTATTGAATATTGATCAGCAGTCACTCTTAATGGCCCTATGGGCTAATCATCTAAATAGTCAGGTGTTTGGTTTGATTGGCGATAGTTATTTCTGCGATGTAAACCACGATACTCCAGATGTGTGATCCTTTGAGCTATATCTCCTATTTCTTATTTTTATGAAATTTTATAGTTCGCATACTCTGGGCATGTGGCCTATAGAGATTTGGTCTTCGACGTGTAGCCATCGAGTCTCGGAACATATTCTTTATATTTCATTGTTACACGTACCGAATGTAAGCCCCCTAGGGATAGAAGTGTCAGCGATTTCTTAAAATTTTAAACGAAATGGATAGAATTCTAAAAACTGGCCATAACTCAGGCTTATAGCCTTACATTCAGTACCTATAACAATAAAACATAAAGAATATTTTCCACTACTAGACGGCTACACACCGGAGACCAAAACTCTACATGCCGCATGCCCGGAGAATACAAACTATAAAATTCTATATAAAAAAAAAGGAAATAAGAGATGCAGCTTAATGGATCACACATATGTAGCATAGGGGTTTATATCGTAGAAATAACTGACACCAACCAAACCAAACAGCTGACTATTTAGATGGTTCACCCACAATGCCATTCAGAGCAACTATTGATTAATATTCAATACATGAATAAATGCAGTTAGTTTACATATGCATAAGATTCTATGAATACATCCAGTACATCATTTAAATCGTTAATCTACATGTATATACATATAACACCTTTTCCCAACACAAAAGGGAGGCTCGACGTATATGGACCGACTTCAACATGTCTTTTCAAGAATTTAGGGAAAAGGGGAATGGAGAGGGGATGAGCTACCACACATTCAGTGAGTGATTCTCAACCCCAAGAAAATAAAGCAGTTACACGTAACACTTTGAAGTAGCAATCACACATAATTTGATATTTAATATCATGTAATAGACATTTAAGGTCCCCTATATTCATCAATACATCAATAACCTTCAAAATTCAAATGGCATTCCTTCCCTTCTTTTATTCCACGCACAAGTGCTCCCAGCTTGCCCAACCTATGACTCTTGTAACTTAGCAGTGCCAACCCCACATCACACTTACTTAACAATATAGGACTTAATAGTAAGCTGCCTCATGCTAAAATCCACGAATTGAGAACAGTAGGCTGCTCAGTTCACACATAAGGACTTAACATCAAGAACTTCAGTTAGAATTATCAATTGGAATTCGTTTCATAAGAAAATGAAATTAATACATAGGCAGGCAAGGACTTCCATTTGAACCACACTAAGCATTTGTAAAAGAAACAATCCCTTCACAGGGTAGCTATTTGAATCTCCATGTAAGCCTTTATAAAGGACACATGCATATCTCCAAACATTTGCACTAGCATAATCCTCAAATGAGGAGTTATCAACTTATAATGAGTAAGAAAGCATTTTCTGGGCATCGGATTCACGCATTAGTTATCTATTCAAGTGAGTGTTTATCCTCGTCAGGATCTTCTAGGGTTCCCACTTATGGGCCTAATCCCTAAGAATTAGGGTTCCTGCATACCGGGTGTGATTCCTAAACTTGTGTTCTACCCTCGTGAAGGTCCTCTAAGGCTCCCACTTATGCGTCTGCTCCTTAGGAACTCGTTAGCGTTATCCTCTTAGCCTAAAACATTTCAGATGCATCTCATATTAAACACGTTTTGCATCAAATCTCCCATTCAACCGCAACAATGGTATTTCTATTTTCAAGAAGGCTAAAACGCCTTAATAATGTCAATCGACTTTTGAAAAGCATATAACCACTCATTTTGACAAAGCATGCTTGTAAATGAGTTAATGGTCAAGTACACATTCACATTTCAAAGGAGAAGATATTAGAACTCGTTTTAGAAGCAATAGTTTGCCACTTACTCACAATTAATTTCACTTAAAATACTATTATCCAACGAATGGTCTTAATAGTCATTATTGATCACAAAACTTAGAAGGCTTGCCATATCAAAATAATTCTTATACACACTTGTTAATGCACGCCTTCAAGCATATTGTAAATATACTTATTCATAATTCACACTGCTTCCCAATTCGATAGCTCACTTAATCAATCTCTAGAAACAGTTAAGGGTTAATTAAACATTCAAGTTACTTGTTTAAGTAATCAGGACATTGCTTTGGTCATTATAACAAACAAACAACGCTTAAACTAATTACTTGAGGAGTCCAATCATTCGGAATCCTCAATGCAAAAACGATTGGGCATGGTTAAAGCAAATCAAGCAAGATTCAATTGAAACAACTCCTAGTTCACAAATCATTCAGTATGAGACCTTTAAATACACACGCAACCTGGAATAGCTAAGATAGCAACAGTTTGGCATAGAACTTAGCCCATGACATACACACATAACACACACACACACGTGAATCAAACGCTAACAAAACCACAACTCAGTTCAGCGGCATGCTATAACCAGATTCTGGTAATTAACAAGTAATAACACAACATTAAAATACGACAATACACTTTGTTAATTCACGGATCTTTCACACAACCTGAACTCCCTCCTCACAACACCGTCAACAACCATCCTTAAATCATTTCAATTTTAGCCCAAACAATCCACCTACTCCCCATAAGTTCTCAGCTCATCACAACACCAGTCTAAGTACCGAATCAAATCTCACGAACAATTCAAAATATTTATAAATTACTAGTAATTTAGGGAATCAAGGACCATGCACCTCGGGTCTAAGTTAACGGACCTAACTAATGGATCATGTGGGCGGTTTTTAGGTGGGCCGATCCCGGCTCTCACTGCTGGTCGCCAATTCGAGCCCAAGCACCCCTACCCGGATCCTCGCATGTTGCTACTTGGCCATTGGTGGTCGTTGGACTTGAGCCCTAGCCACCATCGACAGCAGCGGCAGTGGTGTTGGTGTCGTGCTGTGGGGGCAAGTTAGGGTTTCGCCCACTGCCCCAAACCCTATCCTCTGTCCTCCCTGTGCGCACGCCACCTCTCCATTTCCTCGTCGGTGATAACCAGTCTTCACCTCGTCTATCATCACTCCATTCTCCTCCTTTTCCTCTATCTCTCTGTCTCTGTCTCTGTCTCTGTCTCTCTCTCTCTCTCTCTCTCTCTCGGG
>NCQV01071337.1:0-13850 GCA_002740545.1 Lophocereus schottii
GGACCCCTTCGTTGTGCACTGAGTGGCTTGGCATTCTAGGTTGCCCCATCATCTAATTACCGTTGAAATGTGGACTAACAGTGTCAAACTATTGATAAAGTAATGGAGTAGCTGAAGTACCACCCATGTAAGGAATATTGGGCTGGATTGGTGCCTGCATACCCGCACCAAAAAAAGGTGGTTGCATATAGGGTTGCTCATTCATACTACCAAAATAATTTCCGAATGGTTGAGTTGGATCAAGAAAACCTCCAAACATTCCACTAAAGGTGTTTGTTTCATAGTTTTGATCAGCAGGATCATACTGTGGGGTCAGTTGTGGTGTTCCTCTACCCGCATCATTCCTAACCGTTCGACCACGACTACATCCACCATTGAGTCCAGACATCTAACAAATGAGAACAAAATAAAAAAATACAACCGCACCAATATTCATAGTATTATCAGTGACAAATTTACACTACATATATACAATTGTTTTTCTGGGTTTGCAATTAAGAAAAACTACATACACATACATAAATATCCATACAACGAAAAGAATAAATCAATCATTGTGGGACACATTGTCATCGTCATCATCGCCACTTTGCAATGCCATATTTTCATCATCATCATCATCATCAGTATCTTCAGCTTCATCCTCCCATTCACCTTCTTCATCCTCTTTATTACCATCATCATGTTCACCATTCCCATCATGATCATCACCCCAATCATGTCCATCAACATCATCAGCTTGTGCAGCTTCATTGACTAATATTGTGGCTATTACATTATCCACATTCATGGTTGTCATTCCAAATTGTTGATAGGCAAGTTCTAGATTATCCTTATCTTTAGGAGCACCGTGAGGTTTGTTTGGTATAGCTACCCACCAATTCGCTTTTCCTGGTATCCCCTCAGGGTACTTAAGATATACCATTTGGGTTGCAGTATTAGTAAGTATGAATGGGTCAAACTTTCTGTAACGTCTGGTATAATTAATCTCGGGATATGGGGTAAATTTAGGATAACATAGCTCCCGAGGAACATCCGGGTCAAACCACTCACAATTAAAAAGTACACATTTTTTTATTGGCTCACCCGTAAATTCAACACGAATAATTTCGTGAAGTATGCCATAATAATCCTCTGGTACTTCATCACCTTCGCCAACTTCTTTGACACACACGCCACAATTATATGTTGCTTTACCTTCATTTCTAGCCTTGGTATGAAACCGGTAACCATTAAACTTTATACCCAGAAAAACATTCCACTACTATAATCGGTCCATGAGATAAGTTCACCAAAAAATCTTACCTCTCATCATTAAACCTCCGATAAGAATTGACCTATGAAAAAAACAAAGGTAATCCTCTTTAGAGTTACAAAAATATTTTTTAGGAGTTGAAGGTTACTTAAGAAAAATTACTTATATTACACTCAAACCATTGTGCAAAATTTGCCTTAATAAACAAGTCAAATTCCACATCACTCGCGTATGGATTATGGCCGCGAAATTGATGTCTGAACCAACTGTAATGTTTAACGAATGAAATTAATTAATTATTATTTAACAATTATTAAGTATTCAAATAAAACTTTCAGTAACTAATATACTTACTCCAAATATGGTTGCACTTCATCACAATTCAATAAAATGTGAAGGTGAGCAACACAATACTCCGGCTCGGTAAGATATCTTCTTCCTCGATTTCCAAATGGAGTACCCTTACGGTTGAACACTGAAAGAGTTCGCATTTGTGGTTCGAGTTGTTGCAGATCCTCATTACGCCCAATACTTTGGCAATGCAAGCTTGACTGAAAATAATGCTTAGCAAAATGTTTGATCTTAAATGCTAAGTATGCATTCTCCATAGATGCCTCTACACGAGCTTTATACTTTGCCATAGGCTTCAACCAACCAAAGTACCTCTCAAAAGGATACATCTATCGATATTAAATAGGACCACCCAACAAATCTTCTTCGGCTAAATGAATGAGCAAATGTTCCATGACATTCCAAAATCCAGGAGGGAAAATTGTCTCCAACTTACAAAGAATGATAGCAATGTTCTTGTTCATCTCTTGCAGCATGCTAACATGTAACTCACTGGAGCATAGGTTTCTGAAAAATTCACTCAATTTGACTAAGGGTCCCAACACATCTTCCGGAAGAGCAGCAAAAGCTACTGGAAGAAGATTCTCCAAAAACACATGATGATCATGACTTTTCATATTTTGCAAATTTGTGTTAGATGGATCCACCTAATTTCCTACATTAAAACAATAACCATCAAGCACATGAATCTTCCGCAACCATTGACAGACAGCCCTTTTTTGAGGTAATGACAGTGCAAACTTGGCTTTTGACTTACACAATCTATCAGTTGATCCTCTTGTAGTCAAATTCAACTCTTGCCTACTACACAAAATAGACATATCCATCCTTGCTTTGATATCGTCCCTTGTTTTTCCAGGAACATCCATCACTGTGTTTATAATATTTTCACTGAAGTTTTTCTCAATATGCATAACATCAAGGTTATGCCTCAGAAGTTGATGCTTCGCATACGGTAACTCCCAAAAGATACTTTATTTTGTCCAATTATGTTCATTTTCCTCAAATCCCGGAATTTAAAAATGGATATCTGCAGTCACTTTAGGCAATGTCGATACTATATCAGATAACATTTCACCAGAAATCCTTTGGGGAGGGCCAATGTGTATGCTCTTCCCTTTACGAAAAGAAACTTTATTAGCTCTAAAACAATGATTTCGATGCAAGAACCGACGATGGCAATCGAACCAAGATGGCTTTCAACCATGCTGTAACTGGAATGCACAATAACCGGACATGCTAACAACCCATGAGTACTCCAACCGGATAACATACCATATGCGGGAAAATCATTAATTGTCTACATCAACGCGACATATAATCTAAAAGTTTCTCCACATGAAACATCAAATGTATCAACTCCAACATCCCACAGCATTTTCAACTCATCAATTAAGGGTTGCAAGTACACATCAATCCTGTTCTTCGGATTTGTTAGACTCAGAATAATACAACTTAAAAATATGTATAGAGTTGTCATACACATATTTGGAGGCAAGTTATAAGGTGTCACAATTGGCCACACAGAATACGATCTTCCAGCTATGGAAAATGGTGAAAACTATCAGCACAAAGATCTAACCTTACATCTCGAGACTCCACTGCGAAATTTGGATACTTTTGGTCGAAATGCTTCCAAGCTAATCCATCCGATGGATGCTGGAGAACACCCGATTCTTGGCGGTGCTCATGATGCCATCTCATATGGATGGCAGTCCTTTTTAAGGCATACAGTCGTTGCAATCTTGGGATTAAAGGCAGCTAGTGTGTTTTTCCATATGAAACATTCTTATGACCTCGTTGGTTGGATTTCTTTGGTAATTGTCTTGCATGTCCACAAAACTTGCATGCGGACCAACCCTCATCTTGTTTATAAAAAAACATGCAATCATTCGGACAACAATCAATTTTCTGAACATTCATACCTAAATCTCTCACTTTTCTGAGCTGCTGATGATAATTTTTTGGAATGCTACTTTCAGAAGGGCATATATCTTTCATCAGGTCAACAACTTCGTTGAAACAACGTTGAGACATGTTCTGCCCTGATTTAATACTAAGTAGCCTCACAGATGTTTCAAGTTCAGTTATGTTACACGCTTCATACAACGGTCTTTGGGCTGATTCAAGCATGGTGTAAAATGCTTCAGGATTTACATCATGATGGCTACTCATGTTCATTTCATTAGCTTGGAAGGCAGCATGAAGCATGTTCTCCATATGATTATGATCGTTGTGATCATGATCAAAATTCATAGAATGTGAACTACTTGTACCCCCTGCTTCCGAATTATCTTCTTCCCCATGACTTGTCCAATACCAATAATTCTTCACAAACCCCTTTCTATACAAATGAAACTTTACAACATCGGGTGCAAAATATTGCATATTCTTGCACTTCATACATGGATATCTATAAACTCCATTAATTCTATACTCCTCCTGATTTTGTGCAAATTCATCAAATATATTAACTCTCATCAACCACTCATTTCTGAGTCCATGTTCATTAGGATTTCTTCTCCTATATATCCATTGACGATGTAACAGCCCATCCATTGTTGCTAATATGATTACCTTAATTGTTATGTAAACTACAATTAATTGCAATAAAAATCTTTTAGAAATATATTTAACCAGTTCAACATATATATATATATATATATATGTATTACATAAAAATATATTTAATAGAACTATTAAATATATCACAAAACACCCAATCAAGCATCAAAGATAAATAACATAATTTATTTCACACTTTATTAAAATAAACAAACCAAAAAAAAAACAGAATACTGTGATCCAAAAGATAAAATAAAAATACTTAACAAATAAAATAAAAAATTAACCATACCTCAAACAAGAATATTATTTACATACTTCCCAATGATTAATATACACAACAAATCAAACAAAAAATAAAGATACTTAACATACTAAAACAACTCAACCAAAATTTCACATCACTATATTATTTGCGAAAATAAATATAATGAAGCATCATACACAAATGGAATTATTACTTTTGTACTTTATACAAATAAATAAATCCAAAAAAATTAATAAGATATAATACAATTAACATAATGAGCAAACTCCAATTAATATATACTTAACACACCTCAATATATACTTAACATACTTCAAAAACACATACACTTCACATACTTACAGAACATCGATATATATATCACAAATCAAACAAAATACAAACACACTTACAAAATTTAAAGTATTCACTTAAAAAAAACACATTACACATGTCTAACATACTTCAACATTTCATAATAATTATATAAATATTATAAATGTACATACTCATCATATTTTACTCCACTTATTCAAATAAATTCACTTCACAAATAAAATTAATGTTTAATAAAATTCACATCTATATTTTACGAAAAAAATAAATTCGATATTAAATCAACCAAATCATACGAAAAATTAACCATATCTCATAAAAAGAATATTATTCACATACTTACCAAAAATTAATATACAAAACAAATCGAACGTAAAACAAGCATGCTTAACATTCTTAAACCATTTACCAAAACAAAACATATATTACACATGCTTACATACTCACAACTATTTCAATTATTCAAATCAACATATATTACATATTAAATTAGAGTTACATTATACCTTTTCCCTATCAAAATAAATTCTTACAAAACCTAAAATACAACATATTAAATTGAACATAACAATATTATTTATCCACGTAAGCCTCAATAAGCATCAACTACAAATTAAAAACCTTATTTTACACTTCATATAATTAAACAAGCCCAAACAAAATAACAAAATACTATTAACATACTTAGCAAACTTAAATTAATATATACTTAACATACCTAAATCTTGCAAAAATATAACAAAAATTCTTAACATATGAAACAAATCATAAAAAATTAAACATACCTCAAAAAGCATACATACCTAACATATTTAACATTTTATAATAAACAAACTTATTTTAGTTAAATTATTCACTTTAATAAAACATATTATACATGCTTAACGTATTTAACATTCTAAAATAATTAGATAATTATTTTAGATGTACATACTTAACATGTTTTACTCTACTTATTCTAATAAACACATTTTGCAAATTAAATAAAAAACTAACGCAATTCAAATTCATATTCTACGGAATAAATAAATTATTCAAACTAAACAAACATACTTCAAGATTAAAATTCACAAAAATGAACATCACATATCAAATTAACACAATTTTAAAGTGCAACAATTCTACTAACTTTTAAACACCTGAAAAATCAAGCGGATTACCGGCGGTGATGCACTAGCGGCGGTGGTGGCGGCGGCGTTCGTGGCGGCGGCAAAACTTGAAAAATCAAGACTGTAAAAAATATCAATTAACTTAACTATTTTAATTTCAAACAACAAATTGGCAAAAAAAATCACTTACCGTTCAATTTTCCGACCACCAAAACCTTCAAACCTCACTTTTTCTCTCTTCCTTCTCCTCCTTCTCTCTATTTTTGAACCTCACGTTCTCTCTTTTTCCGTCGGTCCTTCTGATATTTTCCGACGCCAGTCCGCTGCGTCGTTTTTTCCGTCGGAGTTTGACATCGTTTTTGTAGATATCTTCATCTAAACCAACCCTCATTTGGAGCTGTTCAAAGCCCCTAATGTACTCTTCTATGTTTAGGTTCTCTTGGTTGAGATAGGTGATCTTAAAGTAGAGTTCTTATTTGCAAGAAGGGGGTAGGAATCTCTTGTCCATATACTTTTTGAGCTTGGACCAAGTTTTGATTTTGGATTTGCCTTCTCTAGTCCTACTCTTTTTTAAATGCTAATACCATAGTGACGCATAGCCCTTCAACTTAAGAATCGCCAACTTGAAGGCCTTTTCATCATCATAATCTTTGAGTTCAAAGATCTTTTCAATGGATGAACCCAATAAAGATAGCTTTCTGGTTTAAGAGTGCCATCAAATTTAGGCACCTCCAACTTGAGATCCTTAAGGTCATCCCTTGGATGCCTTCTTCTTCTAGGCCTTCCTTCCTTACCATCGAAGTTTTCATGAAATCAAGAGTATTCGATGTCAATGGAGTGAACATCATAGCCTCTTCGGTAAGGTTTCGTTATGCGGATTCTCTTACTTGTCCAACCACTTGAGTGAGCTTCCTCACTTACTCTTGAAGCTCTATAAGGGCCCTGCTTATGTCATAGGGTTACTCAGGAGGAAAGTTCTTGGGATGAGAGACATCTCCACCACTGGCCATGGTGGTAGTTGGTAAGCTGAAAAGAGGAGAAAAGGATGGAAACAGGGGAAACACAGGTGTGTTGGAGGGGCACGGATAACAAAATAGTGAAAAAGGAGGGTGGCACGGTCCTACTCTATAGCCCCGGGTGGTCGTGCTAACTTTATGGGTCAAAATTCTAAAGTGCATGATTTCGGCACAAGCGTGCGAAGTGGCACGGTGTAGTATTGCCAAATTTTCATTTTAATGTTTTTGACGATTTTAGGTTTTGTTACAATGCTTAGCATCATGTTGGGTTGGAAATTGTGTTTGTGCTATAATTACAATTCTTTGTGGACTCATGAGGGTTGATGAAGGTAGGTAAATAAACGAAATTTTGAAGAGATAAAGTGTGGAACTTTAGGATGAAAATGAAAAGGTAATGAGGTGTTTGAATTCATAATGTTTTTGATTTAATGACCACCAAAAAGAAGTTCTAGCTCTGATACCAATTTGATACGGAGTGACTTGCTTTTGATACAACCTTGATGAGTGATGGAATCCTCAAACTTCCAAGATAAAAGATATCAATGAAAATAATCACATCAAAGGATGTTTCTTTTGGATTTAGTCTCAAACAATCAATAATGCAAGGGAATGTTGCAACCCACTGAATAGCGGTGCTTAGGTGTGTATTTAGACAATAAAACTAGGGTTTTACAAGGAAACACTACAAGGCCTATAAACAATATATTACACATATATTTACACCATTACGCCTCCTTAATCTGTACAGGGTGGAACAACGGATAGATTGACCTTGAACTAGAGAAACTGTTGTGCTAGAAGCCCCTTGGTGAAGATGCTGGCCGCTTGTGACTGAGTAGGAATATAGAAAACATGAAGATGACCATGTGTGACCATTTCTCGAACGAACTGGTAGTCAACTTTGATGTGCTTACGATGACTGTGGAGAACTAGATTCGCAGCAAGATAAGTAGCAGAAATGTTGTCATAGAATAATCGAATGGGGACTTGGACAAACACACCTAGGTCAAGCAGGAGTTGTTAGAGCCACTAGATCTTAGCGGAAGTATAAGCAGCAGCTCGGTATTCAGCCTCAGTAGAAGAACGACAGACCGTAGGTTGTTTCTTGGCATGCCAAGAAACTAAGTTGGAGCCTAAGAAAATGGCAAAACCTGTGGTGGAGCGACAGTTATCAGGACAGTCAGCCCAGTCAACATCACAAAAAGCAACCAGGAGATCCAGTTTAGAACTAATCAGAAGAATAGCCTAGGATCCACAGTGCCCTGTAAAAACCTGAAAATTCTCTTGATAGGATGAAGGTGAGAAGTGTGGGGAGCATGCATAAATTAGGACACTACATGTATAGCATAAGCAATGTTAGGTCTCGTCATGGTAAGATACTGCAAAGCACCAACCATACTTCTATATTCAGAGGGGTCTGCAAGCAACTTGCCATTAGTAGGAGACAAGGTAGTCCGAGAAGCACATGGAGTGCACACAGATTTGAGGGTATGCAAATGAAATTTCTTAAGAAGATCTGTGACATACTTATGCTGTGACAGAAATAGACCAGAAGGAGTGCGCACTACCTGAACTCCAAGAAAATAGTGGTCATCTCCAAGGTCTTTCATAGCAAAGTGAGTGGACAATTCTGAAATGAAAGAGTGAATAATAGGAGTATTCTTACCTGTAAAGAGCATGTCATCAACATATAAGAGGAGGACAAGAATAGTAGAGTGATGACGATAGATAAACATGGACGAATCAACCTTATTGCAAACGAATCCTTCAAAAGCAAGAAAGCACTGAAATGCTGAAACCAAGCACGCGGAGCTTGTTTTAGGCCATAGAGGGACTTTTTGAGCCAATAGACATGAGTAGGGAAGGAGGGATGAATAAAACCTAGATGCTATTTCATACAGACCTCCTCATCAAGGAAACCATGTAAGAAGGCGTTCTTAACATTAGGCTATCATATGACCCAGTTACAGGATATGGCAAGGGAAAACAAAAGTTGAACAGTAGAGGATTTAACAACAGGATAAAAGGTTTTGTCGTAATCAATACCTGCCTATTGGTGATTTTCAAGTGCCATTAGATGAGTCTTATGGCGGTCTATGGAACCATCAGAGTTAAATTTAGTTTTATAAATCCACTTACAACCAAAAACATGCATAGTTGGCGTACGAGGAGCCAATTCCCATGTATTATTAGTTAAAAAGGCATTAAACTCTTCTGCCATCGCATTACGCCAATGCGCATGTTTTACAGGTTAAGAAAAAGATGTAGGATCCTTATCCATGTGAAAAATGCTAAGGGAAAGAGTGGGTTTACGTTTAGAAATATCGAATTTAGCACGCATTTGCATCAGATGGTGATTCTTAGGCGAGGGGGATGGCCTCGTTACGGGAGAGGAGACCGGGTTTGGGCTGGGCATGGCTGGAGATGGGTCGGGCGCTAGAGAGCTATAGAGGTTTGGAGTTGGGCTGGGCGGTGGAGTTATTTCTGGTACTGGGCCAAGGGAAGGAGAAGCGAGGATGGGTTGTGTGATTGTACCAGGGACTGGGCTGAGTGAAAGAGAGGATAAGCTAGGTGAGAGAGCTTGTGGAAGAATTGATATGGGCTACGTGTTAGACGAGAAGGGAAGCACAGCAGTGGGCTGGAGGAGGGAGGCCTAGGTGAGAGAAATGGCTCAGGTGAGAGGGAAGAGGAATTGGCCTGGGCGTAGGGGTTGGATTGTGGAGTCGGGGGACCTAAGAGTGAGAAGGATTGGGTATGTATTGTAGGCCAAGACGGGCAAAAGGTCGAAGGCCAAGATGGCCCAGTAGGTTTAGAGTTAAGAATGTTTGCGTACGGAAACACATGTTAATGAAATGTGACATTTCGGCTGACAAATATGAGGCCCAAAAGGGGTTCAAGGCATTTATAAGCCTTATAATGTGGGGCATAATCGAGAAAGACACACCTTAAAGAACGAGGTTGCAATTTGTGCTTGACAATGGGAATCAAATTTGGAAAGCATTGTGTACCAAAAACTCGAAGAAAACTGTAGTCAGGAGGACGAGAAAAGAGTTTTTGAAAAGGTGAAAACCCTTGTAATGTAGGTGTTGGCAATCGATTTATGGAGTAAACTGTAGTAAGAACAACATCATTCCAAAACAAATATGGTAAATTCGGATCAATTAAAAAAGTGCTGGCCATTTCAGAAATATGACGATGTTTGCACTCAGCAACATCGTTTTGTTGTTGGGTATGAGGGGCAGATTTTCGAAAATAAATATTATGATCCACAAAATAATCAAATAATTTGTGATTATTATAGTCCTTGTCCCCATCACTTTGGAAATATTTGATTTTAGTATTAAATAAATTTTCCACCAACTTCTGGAAGGCAATAAAAATGTAGAATGCATCAAATTTAAATTTCACAGGATATAGCTAAGAATAGAGAGAATAATCAATCATAAATAAAATATAATATTTGTAACCATCACGAGAGTAAACCGGGGATTGCCAAACATCACTATAAATTAAAACTAAGGGTTTATCAGAAAAGTGTGCAACCTCAAAAAAAAGGTAATCTGGTAGACTTGCCCAAACAATAAGAAACACAATTAGTTATAGTTTTAGTAGTTTGCAAAATGTGTTTATTGGTATGCAAAGATTCTAAAACTCTAGAATTAGGGTGACCTAAGCGATGATGCCAGATATACGCAGGTTGATGAATAATGAAATTGGCGGTGATAGAAGGGAAAGGAGCCCGAATGGTGATAGTGTATAGGTCTCCATAACTTACAACCCGAAGTAGAGGGGTCCCCATTACCTTGTCCTGAATACAAACAGAAGAGTCATCGAATAAAACTTGGCAATTATTATCGTGACACAAACGTTTAATAGAACGCAAATTTTATTTAAACGAGGAACATGAAAAACTGATGTTAAGCGTAAGGGTCATGAGGTAGTATTTAAAAAACTATGACCAATTTTTGATATAGGGAGGCTAGCACCATTGCCAACTATGATTTTAGTGTGACCATTGTAAGCAGATTTACTAACTAAATTACCCTCAAATGGAGTCATATGCGTAGAGGTGCCAGAGTCTAGATGCCAGGTCTCTTGTCCATCAGCAAGAGACATTGTAGTAAAGGAAGAAGCTAGGGACTCAGGAGTGTGGCCTGTAGTAGAGGGTAAATGGGGACATTGTAAAGCAAAGTGACATGAAGTGAAACAGATTTGACGAGTAATAAGAGTGGGGTTGGAGCCCAAAATCCCTAACTGAGTAGAATTGCCTACAGAGACAAAGTTAGAAGCAGTTCGGGTACGACTATCAAAACATGACAAATCTGAATTACAAATGCTCATACCTGTGGGCATGCTCCGATGGGATGTGGAGTTATGAGAGCCATTAGAGGTATTATGAATATGTCGTTCACGACCAGGACCCCCATTACGAGGATTGCGATGATTATTTCCTTGCCAAGCAGGAGGAGCCGCGCGGCCACGACCAGAGCAGGGACAGGTGGTGGAGGCCAAAGGAGCACCGGATTAACTAGAGGCAGTAGCCGAGCCACATTGAGTGGCTGTGAGGCCGGGATGGGTCACGAAAAGATCATCCGACCCATGAAGCATCTTAAGACGTTGTTTGTGTAATAGCAGATGTGGTTGAAGATCATCAAAGTTTAGGTCCACAGGACTATGAGTAAGGGTGGTGACTAGCATTTCGTAATCCCGGTTGAGCCCTATAAGTATATAATGACCTAGGTTGGACTATGACACACGATTGTTCACGGAGGCAAGGTTATCGGCTATGGTCTTGATCTCACGCAAATAGGCATCCATAGATTGGGAGTTATGTTTTCGAAGATTGGTTAACATACATTTAAGTTCAAGTGCTTGGGCCATACTGGGTGAATAAAGCATTAATTGAGACATGACCAAACAGGTAGGACAGTCACGAACATCAATTAACACTCTGGAGACAAAGTAGCAAAGACCCAATAACGTATACTTTGATCGACACGCATCTGGGTATGAAAATCTGGATTTGGACGAGACTCACCAGTGGATGACTTAATTACAGATGCGAGAGGAGGGTAGGATCCATCCATAAAACACAAGAGACCATGAGAGACTAAGACCGCCGTGAACTGAGTGTGCCATATGAGAAACTCTTCGGTAGTAGAGAGCCGAACCGTGACCAAGTTCGTAATGTTAGGGGCTATGAGCAAAGTGCCAAAGCCTGATGATGGAGAGGAGGTGATCACGGAGGGTAAGAGAGGTAGACCTGAGACGGCAGGGGACACTGGTGGGGTACAGGTGGAGCCAACCTCAAACTGGGAGTACCCAAGCCAACCACAAGAAGTGCCGGAGGGCGCCTGATGAGACCAGCAGCATCATAGGGAGGATGAGAGGGGTGAGGATCATGAAGAGGATGAGAGAGGTTGTTAAAATAGAAGGGCAGTGGCTAAGGATTCATGGGCACATCATGAAGAGAGGCCGGGACAGAGGCGGCATGGACCGCGGGTACAGCAGGGGATGCGGGCACGGTGGGGTTGGCAGCTGGAGCATCATGCGATGGCTGAGGAGTGGACATCGAGGGTTCTAATGTGGGAGATGAGATCCCAAAGCAAGAGGAAGGAGGTATGGCTACCATGGAAGAAGAGGAAGATCACAACAGACTTGAGGAAGAGGAAATAGTTTTTTTAGGATTTAGAGAGGCTCTAATACCATACAAGGGAATGTGGCAATCCAGCGAATGGGGTGCCTAGGTGTATATTTATACAATAAAACTAGGGTTTTACAAGGAAGCATTATACGGCCCATAAACGATATATTACACATATATTTACACTATTAAATAAGATTGTGAGGCTTGTGCCCAAGATTAAGGAACAAAAGGCTTGAAAAATATCAACCAAATGCTCACACCCCCCCCAAAACAACAACGATAATCCAATAAGGTCACAACCTAAAGCAAAGATCAACCATCAGGCAATAGAGACTTTTTTTTTCTTGGGATTTTGTTTAAGTAAGCTAGTAACAACAATAATTAAGAGATATATCTAGGCTAAAGGTCAAATCACTACCTAGATTAAATTCAACCCACAAAATTTCTCTTCTAAAGGCTCTTAGCCACTATAGAAGAATTCTAAAGAAAAGACCCTGCTCACCACTCTTAATGAAAGAGATAGAGATGTAGAGATTTTAGTGAGAGAAAATAACTATATGCCTTTCCATTCATCATTTAACTCAAGCTCGGTTTACATAGAGATATTGGGGTTGATAAATACCCAAAATGGGCGAGATTAGCTGTTACAATAGTGGGACAAATATAACAATAGGGGAATTACAAATTACCTTAGGGAAATAAATCAAATTACTTAGATAATTGCAACTAAGGTGAGCTATATTTTTCAGGATTTATCCTTCATCTTCTCAAGGGCGTTTACTAGGCTCTACTGTACCGATGGAGCTGTCACCACTTGAAGTGTCTTCCTTGATAAGTGTAAAATCGCCACATTCTAATTAATCTCTAAGATAACATACATACCCTCCTCATTTAACGCCAAATTCTAAATTGTTCCAAAATTAAAATTTTGGGCACACTCCACATTTTTGGGCCATTTCTTCTAATATTGGAAACCAATGCCGTTAAAATAGACATCTTAGGGAGTAGAAAAACTTGGGCTTGCCTCATTTCATTTTTGTTTGGTAGGATTTAAACGTCTTCAAAATTCAGCAAGTTTTTTTGGCGCAAAAACTAGCACTGGTGTAAGTCTGTAACGGAGTTTTATCCACCTTTGAGAATTCAAATGCAAACATGTACTAATAACATTTATACATGCCAATAGTAGACCAGATTACCTTTCCAACAAGTCATAGATCGCCAATTTTTGAGCCAATTTCCTTGGTAAAACACCATGCCAAAGTGGGCTTATGTACCAGAATTTGGTGACAAGTGACTTTTAGGGTAGGTAAGACCATCTTCATGC
>NCQV01071338.1:7017-20077 GCA_002740545.1 Lophocereus schottii
CACTAATCGTACAACCTAGGAGTTGAGTCTACAACTCTAGGCGTGCCAACATATGCATTGCCCTCAACCATACTAGGGTAGTCGATTCTCCGACTAATTAACTTGACCCAATACAAAAAAAGTTGTAAGATATACTTTGTCATGAGGAGGAGGGAATAAGGTTGAAGCAAGGTCAGCTTAAGTTAGACTATTTAAAGAAAATTTATAAATCAGGGCTCTGCTATCATGTGAAAATTTTTGTGATCGAAAGGATCACCCAATTCGGAAATTAGGTGTTCATGTATATGCTGACATAAATTCAATGAACTTACATAAATGCCTTACGCCCTATCAGTTTTTACTTTCTCCATCAATCTCTGCATCTTTTTCCTCAAAACTTTTCCAACTCTCTGGAAAAAAAAAAATCTCTACTACAATTGGCTTCTAAATTGACAATAATTTGTCACATCACATTAACAATAATGGAATCAACATGTATATCAAAGGTCGTGGTTACTGCTCACCACAAAGCACAAAAATCTTTCTTCGAGAACATTGAAATTATTAATGAGTGACTTATGCCAACTTACAGTAGCGCACCACATTTTCAACATCATATCTCCATCAATATATGGAAAATTGATCCATTTTGGAATAATCATCCTATAGGCAACTTGGTCACTTTTGGATCATCTTGAGCTGGGCGAATAATGAATTTAGTTGGGGTTATGAGGACAGTTGCGTTGTGGACTTGACAAATTGGTGCGGGCCTGGTTAGTGTGATATGTGGTCAGCAGATGAGTTGGGCCGGTCATGTATGAATAAAATGCAGCCATCTATGATATTCAATTGATTTTTTTTATCACTATGATCTTCAATTGATATTAATTTATCATTGATATTTTTAAAGCGAAATGACATTTTGTGCCCTTCTCCATAAATTTCCTCCTCCTTTCACAATCTTCCTTCAGGGCCAACGCACCTAGCACGACTTTTATGGCATCGAACTAGGACTCACTGCCATCTCCCCTACCAGATATTTTTTGCTCCCTGAACTCACCTCAATTTTGAACCAAACAAAGGGGTTCCTACAAAGGATCCACATCTACATTTTCCAGAATCAAACTATTAATATTGACGCAAAGAAAATTTCCTATAGTTTTGACTATACACAGTGAATAACATATCAGGAAAGGGGAGAACAACAATTGTAACACATTCTTATTGGTTGAAAGTAACAAAATGTTTAATACATAAGCCACAACAGAGGGAACGAATGAACATAAATATCATCATACGACAGTTGGGGGACCATAATTACTATTCTTTTTCTTCCCATTCCGTTGTTCCTATTCCTTTTGTTAATGACCTTGCAATTTTGCCTGAGTTCTCCTAACTCCCGGCCCTTTGGATACTCTCCATCTCAGTGATAACTTTGACAAAGCTTTGCTTGAAGAAGGCGTTGTTCGTTACTATTCTTAACTCCACATTAGAGCTTAATGAGTCAAGTGCTAGTTCCTGGTCAGTCTTGAGCAACCCCCTCTTATTTTTGATTTGATTGTAGTACTCATTATAAAAAACAAACAACGTATTTTGGTCAAGGAAAGCGCTTCGATTAGCATTTGTGCTTGACTTGCAAATGCGCTTAAGCTTGGAAACCAAAGTCTTGTCCATAGTTTGTGATTGGGATAAAACCCTTAACCTCCCAGCCATGTCAGCAACTGAGTAATGGATCCTGAGGAAAAGGCCCAAATTTCATCATGGGCTATCCACGGGAGGGAATCTAGCTTCATGTAAGCCCTTAAGAGTAAAGCTCTTATGAGTTTACCACTTTACCCTGGCTACAATATCCGATAAATACCCACCTACCTGATCCGAAAAAAGGTAAGCAATTTAACATAGAAATTTATGCACTAACATGATCAGTGTTAGCGATTTCCTTTTGGGAGAAAGTGCTCATCTTTCTCGTAAAAGATACAAATGTTATCTCTTCCTTGACCGTCCTTTTCTCTCTTTTCAGTTTTTTCTAATATGAGCGTCGGAGGGGCGTTCCTCGGATCCAACATGAGGTTTACGATGAGGTTTACGATGCCTATGAGAGTTCTCAGGCTATGCTCCGCTCGGTCGGTCAACGACTGCTTGAATGGGGGACATATGTGACTGTGGACGCATGGAAGAATTTCATGGAAACTACGATAGACACTTTACAACATCAGGTGACTGATCAAGGGGGAAAAAAATGAACGGAGCAAGCTTTATGAGGCCGCTCCTTACATTCGACTATGAGCAAATCCAAGCATGTGAGCCCTCTGCTCACCAAGATCACTCGAGGTCATGGCGTCATGGGTAGGAGCCCCGTGGCATCATTCAGCCTTTGGCCAATGAGCAACCCACCCAACCCACCCTAAGCAACACGAGCGTGCAGTAAGGGTGGATGCCAAACAGGTTATCCGAGCACACCAGGCGCTTCATAAGGTTCATGCCGACTTGGCATTGTCTAAGACAGTTTCAACCCCATACGCCAGCCACTCCCAGCGTACGACCTGGTTTAAGGTGCAGCAACAGACTTCACGTCCCATGGAGGAACCTCTCCAAAAGGGATGCTCCCCAGAACGACTTGTGACCAGGGAACATGCTCATAGCCCACCAGCGTGCGACTACCGCTTGCTTGGTTAAGAGCCGACGAGGGTCAGTCGCTCGTGGAGCAGATCACCGAGAAGTGACGTGCGATAAAGAAGCCCTTGATTGCAGGGGTGAGGAGAAAACCATCGACCCCTATTAAGCAATCTGGAGCACCCGTGTACTCAGGATCTATGCCGTTCCCCACGCCCTTTAGCAATAAGGTTATGAATGCCCCAAGGCAACTAAAGGCGAAGATGCCATATTTGGAGCTGTATGTTGGGAGTGCCGACACCCAAGGAGCACTTAGGGGTAAAAGCCCCAATGTATGCCTAAGATGTGGATGATGCGACCTATTACCGGTATTTCCCAGCCACCCTAATAGTAGTAGCCCATGTATGGTTCAATGGCTTGACTCCTAGGAGCGTTAGCTATTTTCAGGACTTAGTCGAATATTTTATAAGCCAGTTCATTGCTAGCCATAACGAAAGGCAAACCATCATACACTCGTCTAAGATCATGCAAGGTCCGAATGAATCATTGGCGGAGTTTGTTAAGAGGTTTCATTAGGAAGTTGTCCTTATCCCAGATCTAGAAGTTGGAGTCACTTACATGTCCTTCCTTAATGGTATGTAAAATAGGCATTTCATTCTTTCATTGGCCAAGCAAAAAGAAACATCCCTAGTGGAGGCCCTCAAAAAGAGAGCTAACTTTATCAAGGCCATCGAGATTTGTGTAGAAATAGGGCAGTCCTCTAAAGAAAAGAGCAGGGCCACTGAGGAAAGAAACCCCACACAGGCCGAGAAGGCAGAGGAATGAAATCCGAGACAACATTTTAATACAGATCCTCGAGGTATAGTTATGGGAATTAAGGGGCATCCCATACTGAAAAAGAGGAAGCCCATGGTCGTGATGTCGAAACCACGCAACGTAGGGAAGTATTATGAATTTCACGGTCAAAACGACCATAGTAGCAGCGAAATAAAGAAGGCCCTCTACAAACTCACAGATAAAGTCCAGATCGACAAATTCTTGAAACGAGGACAAAGAGCCTTCAATAAGGGATACGCTCATCTCTGGGAGGATCTACGTGAGGAGGAGTGTTCCACCAAGATCGTAGGCCCCATAGTTGGTGGGCACGCTGAAGGCATTTCCCACGCAATTTGAAAGGCGCAAATGCGCAACACCCAATAAGTGATGGCAGCTGAGAAGGGACATCCTGTGAGCATTCCCACAATAGTTTTCAACGGGCAGGAGGGTCGAGCGCTCATCTCCTTTCTCGACGATCCAATGGTGGTTGAGCTGAAAGTGGCTAGCACCCTTGTGCATAGAATCGTGGTTGACAGGGGGGTTCGGCTAACATCTTCATTTGGGATTGCGTTAAGAAACTCAAGCACCCTAAGAGGGACATCACACCCTTGGTACAATACAGGAACTTAGAGGTTAATTTTCTGATCGTGGACGTTCCCACTGTGTACGACATCATCATAGTTCGTCTGACCCTATATAAGGTGAAGGCCATCACCGTGCCTTTTCTCTCTCAGATTCAGTACAAGGCTGATTCAGTACAAGGCTGATGATGGGTGTGTAGGAAAACTATACGGAGATCAATGGGCTACTTGAGAATACTACTTAGTTAGCATCAATCCTTTGGCCGAATGCTAGGAGCCTCGGGTCGCGCTCCCCACCAAAGCTGATGCCTTGGCATTTGGACAGTTACCACAACGGATCAAGACCATCCTCTCCCTAAAGTTATGGACGACATGGAAACCGTGTAGTTGGGGGAGGGACCCCTAACATACGTCGTTAAAATTAGCGAGAAATGGAAAAGAAAATGCAGCAAGCTCTTGTAAGCCTCCTCCATAAATACCAAGATATTTTCGCTTTTGGACTAGAGGAAATGCCTGAAATAGACCCAACAGTCATAGAGCACCGTTTGAATGTCGACTTAGCCTATAAGCCGATAGTGCAGAGGAAAAGACATAGCAGTTGAGTGATGTGCAGTTGTGAGGGAAGAGGTCCAAAAACTCTTGGACATTAGGTTCATTCAAGAATGCTATTACATGGAGTGAATTTTAAATGTAGTTTAGGTCAAGAAGCCCAACGACAGTTCGCAAATTTGTGTGGATTTTACTGACTTGAACAAGGCTTGTCTGAAGGATAACTGCCCACTACCTAAGATTGACAAGTTGGTGAATGCCACGACTGGGCATGCAATGCTGACCTTCATGGGCACCTTCTCTGGGTATCATCAATCCTCTACATAAGGAAGATCAAGGAATGACAATTGGTATTACGGACTGTGGGCTATATTGCTATAAGGTTATGCCCTTCAGGCTCAAGAATGCGGGCGCAACTTACCAGCGACTAGTAAACATGGTGTTCGAGCCCCTAATTGCGAAGAGTATGGAGGGGTACATTAGTGATATGATTGTGAAGAGTGCATTGGATGAGGGACACCCCATAGACTTACAAGAGATGTTCTAAGTCCTTTGCAAGTAATGGCATGAAACTTAACCCTAAGAAGTTCATTTTTGGATCAAGGTTTGGAAAGTTCTTGGGATTTATGATCACGAGTTAGGATATAAAAGCCAGCTAAGGCAAGGCATAGGCAGTGCTCAACATAAAGTCCCCACGGAATGCTAAGGAAGTCCAGCATTTGACCAAGTGCATTGTCACGGTAGGCTGATTCATATCAAAATCGGCTAACACGTGTTAATCGTTCTTCCGTGCCCTTAAGAAACATGCCCACTTCGAATAGAACTAGGAGGGTGATGTCTTGTTTGAATCGTTGAAGGAATATTTATCTCACCCACAAAAGATAGCTAGCTCGACCCAAGGCAAACCTTTGCTCCTTTACTTAGCTGTGTTAGAGCAAGCAATTAGCGTCATCCTAGTTGTCTAGAGACAAAAAGAGCAAATTCCTATTTATTGCATAAGCAACGCCCTTGCAGGAGTAGATCCAAGCTATCCTCTTATCGAGAAGTTTGCTTATGCTTTGGTGCTAGGAAGCCAGAAGCTCCATCCCGACTTTGAGGCGCACAAAGTTACGGCCCTTACAGACCGACCCTTGAACAACGTCTTATAGAAATTATATGCCTCTGGCAAGCTATTAGAATGGAAGGTTGAGTAATTATAATACACGATCAACTTTGAAGTACTGTATGATATCTAGGCATAGCCTTGGAGGATTTCATCATCAAAAGTACCAGTGCAGAACCCTTGGCTAGCTGCATACCGATTTGTGGAACCTATACATGGACAGATTGTCCATGAAGGATGGAAGCAGGGCTGGCTTAATCATCAAAATAGTCCTGGGTGAAAAACGAGAGCACACCCTCAAATTCTTGTTCAAAGCATCCATTAATCAGCCAGACTATGAAGCTCCATAGCTCGAATGGACCTGTGTTAAATGATCAGAGCAGACTCTGTTAAGGGCTACTCATATTCTTGATTGTTGGTCCTTAGCTAGCTCAATGGGGAGTATGAAACCAAGGATGACACCATGACAGCCTATGTCCATTGGGTCCAAGAGCCCACCATGACCGCCTACTGTCTAAGCTTGGTAGTTCCTCGACGGATGGTGAGCCCAAAAGAATAAAGTAGGAGATGTTAATGGGGAGAAGTATAAAGCCTAGGAAAATCAGGTAGCTCCATTGGAGTTTCACTTTGATGGATCCTATTGTAGCATATATGACCAACGAACCCTCCTCCGGGCGCCAAAGAGGTAGAATGTATTAAAAAAGAGCTGAGTGGTTCATCTTGAACAATGGCATCTTGTACAAACGTTCCTATGCACGACCTCAATTGTGTTTTGTGAGACCCGAAATGGGGGAGAAAATTCTGAAGGAGGTCCATGAAGGGGTATGCAACTTGCACATTGGAGGTTGACCACTTGCAATTACATCTATGTGTACCAGCAACTATTGGCTGTCGTTAAAGGAGGACACCGTGAACCTGGTTAGAAAATGCGATAAGTGCCAAAAATTCTCCCTAGTACAATAGAAGCCCTCCACCCCACTCACTCCCATCCTGAGCCCATTACCCTCTCCCAAGTGCAGTATGGACATCTTAGGGCCATTCCCTTAAGCCACCGATAAGTGAAAGTACCTTCTGGTGGCTATCAACTACTTCACCAAATGGGTAGAGATAGAAGCCATGGCTTCTATATCCATGGCTGAGGTACAATATTTGGAAGAACATCATCATTAGCATCGGTGTGCCATGGCTAATGATCTTTGATAACGAGCATCAGTTCAATAAAAATAAAATAAAGGACTACCTACAGGACTTCGGATGCCAAGAACAGTTCACTACTGCTGCACATCCGTAGACAAACAGTTGGGGATGGACAATGGACCGGATACCCATTGGGTTAAGCAGTCGGCCAGTTTAAAATAGGACTAATAATGGACTGGGTTAATAATGGAGTGTGCCAATATTGGGCCAGCCCATTAAGGCATATTAACGGGTCGGACTGGGTTAGCTCATTAATAGCCCATTTAATGACCCATTAATTTTTTCAACCTACTTGACACACTAATTTATATGTTCCAATTAGTTAAACTTATTACCAATACTTTGTATATAATAATTATTATTATATACTGTTTTTTGGTGCAAGTTTATTCCGTTTTTAAATGGGCCCAAAGTAGGGTGTCCAAGGGCGACTTGGCTCAACTAATTTATTAGCTTGGTTGTATGTTTTCTAACTTTGAATTTACATTAGCTTAGTTTGGTTGGAAAATTACAGAGATTTTAGTTAGAAAACTAACTCACCAAAAACACTCCTTAGTAATAGTGGGTGGGCCATGGGCGGGTCAGGTTCATGTGACCCATAGCCCAGCCCGTTCCATTAACGAATGTATTAAGCCCAGCCCAGTTAGTTAATGGGCTGCCCAGTCCGTCCCGACCCGGTCCGTTGCCCACCCTTAGAAACGGCCAAGCTAAGGCTATGAGCAAGCTATTCCTGCATGGCCTCCAAAAAAGCTGCACGATGCCAAAGGAAAATGGGCTGACAAGTTGCCCGATGCCTTATGGCCTATATTCACCACCAAGAAAACCGCTACGAGCTAAACGCCATTCATGCTTGCATACGACTCAGAACTTGTTCTCCCAATTGGAGTGGCTCACCACACTCATCGTATCACCATGTTCTAGGAAACGCTCAACAACTTAGTGCTAAGGGAAGCCCTTCGTGTGTGGCAACACATACATTCGGGAGGTCTTATACAGGCTAAGAACCACCCGATACCATAATAGGTTGGTTAGAAAGTAACCATCGAACTGATCGATCTCGTGCTAAGGCGAACATAGCCATAACCACGGCAAATAAACCTATAGAAAATTGAGTGCAAATGGGGAAGACCCATATGTAATCAAAGGGCAAGTCCGTTATGGAACATATCGATTAATCACACTGCAAGGAAAGAGCATCCCAAGAATGCGGCAAAGTAGCAACTTAAGAAAATATTACACCCTAATGCTTGTTAAATCAAGCTAGTACACCATTGCTCAACTTTTTAACGCTCGTATACGGTAACACCCCCACCTAACTGGGTGGTGTTACAAGCCACCGTCTCCACCCAGCAGAGACTATTAAGGCAACCTGCTTAAACACGCTTGAAATATAACTTGAAGGAATAAAAGACAATCCCATCAGCTTGAGTCATAGCCTACGAAAGGCAAGCCCAACATAGCTTTTCATACACATAGTTTTATTTTAGAAATTCATAAATTTGTATAAAATAGATATCACTTAGTAAAAAATGGGACCTCTATTTTTAATAAACCTTGAAAAAGGTAAATATTTACATAACATTACATATATAATCAAATGTAACATAACCAAGTCAAAAAGAGAATAAGAAAGTCCATAGTCCACCCGAAAGCATAATTCTTGTCACGCTTCACACATCAGTCATGCATCTCAATAGGTGGAAAAGGGGAAGATAATGGGGAGGAGCAATCACTGTTCAGTGAATAAACCCCCTCTTCCAAAGCAATACTCAAAGTACATAATAGTTAAGGAAGACTCTTGTAATTTGGTTTAGTGAAAGGGCTTTCACATAGTTAAACATATTCAACCATAATCCAACAGGAAGGGCAGTAGTTGAAGAACTGAAACTTCAGAAGAAGTTGTAATACATCAACTTCCCATAACAAACTTCTATAAGCTCAAAAACAAAGTGTAAAAGTGGTTTTAAACATAACTATCACTTACTAAAAATCTATATAGCAATTTAGTTACATAATGATTAGTCTAGACTCTTAGAGGTACTTTATTATTGATATCTTAGGTCATGCAAACTTGAGTGATAACATACACATAACCAGACAGACGTCTTACTACGCTGAGATGTAACTTACATACTAAGACATTAGGCGGGAATCAAACCACCATCCCAGAGCCATCTTATTGTAAGTTAACTTATGCCAGGCGGGATTCCAAACTGTCATTCCTGGATCTCAGACTTAAGCTTAAAGTTTCTAAAGCAGCTTCTCTACATACACATAAACATAGCTATTCATACACATATATAGTTTCTTATATGAAAAATACATATCAGCTCATAAAACTCATATCATCTCGTAAATTCATATTATGAAAATATTATCTACAACTATTCACCATTTTACCACAACTCAGTCATGTACACTTTGAACACCGAATACTTGGGACTCCGTTTGGTTAGAATAGAAAGATTTTACATTAAAACCCTGCAAAATTTAACCTATTGTAGGACCAATACTGCACCAAAAGCCTTTATGAGCTTTTAAATAACCAAGATATTTGCCAAATAAGAAGTTTTGAGAAAATTTAGGAAAAAACATGAAATGGTCTACATAAACATTTGAGGCACTTAAAAGCATCCATAAGTGGCATGGTTCTTCCAGAAAGAAACTGTGAGTCACTTTAATCCAAAACCTAATCATTCTAGCATGTTAATGAGTAACGACACATTTGAATAGATAGGGGGTGTCTTAAACCAATTTCTGAAAACATATGTATTTTAATAAAGAACCTTCCTAAACCATCTTTTATAGGGATTCTAACCTCAAAGACTATTGGACTATGTTTAATGGATTGTTTCCCTTAGAAGCAAAGTAATCCTTTTAGTAATGAATAGTAGACATCCCAGTTTGGTAGGAAAAAGTAAAAGTGTTCTAGGCTTTGAAGATGAACACTTAGTGTAACTAGAAAGCATGAAAACCAATTTAAAGTCATATGTATCAAATAGCATACTTAAAATGGCTTAGAAAACTTGGCTTCATTTTCTTTTACTAAAATCTGCATTCCACATAGAAGTTAAATGTTTTATAGTCACTAAAAAAAAACCAATTTCTCTCATGTCCAAGTCAAACTAGAAAGTTTCAACTCATAGTTCCGTTGAAGAGAGTTTGCTTTAAGACCTCACATTTTCATTCATACATAGTTAAAAGGAAAAGTACCCACTCCTAACCACCATAATATACTCTTCCGAAGAATAACAGGTATAAGGAATCTAAATTCTTAAGGTACTTTAATGAATTTTCTAGATCACAACTTACAGTAAGCTCAGGCAATTAACAATAAGTTCAGGAATCAACTTAAACATAACAAATGCCTAAAAAAGGGTTGGACTAAATTCCTCATGTATTCGTGTCAAAGTTGTAGGTCTTTAGGTTTTTCAACTAGTTGAAATTGAATCATTTCAAACCAATAGTCTATTGAATTTATTAACCAAAAGTAGAACAATAACTTCGATTTGACTACAGAAATTTCATTTTTGACTCATAGGTGTGAAGAAGATAGACTGTGAATTTAAATTATAAGCCTGCAACAACATGGTTACTGATCGAATGACTTTTAGTTCTAAATGCAAAATGTTTGAACTTGTTTGCCAACAAAGTGTAAAACAAATGGTAGAACCATTTCAACAAGGAGTACCCCCAAGTAGCTTGCCAAAAGAAGAAATTCACATTAGCACTATCTCCAACGCAGTCGAAATGCCAGCATAATGAATATAATTTTAGAGATATAGAATCCAACGCCTTTTATAGTATAAATCTTCTTAACAAATAAAACCGGCCAGATATGATAATTGGTTTAGGAATAGAATAGCTGAAATTCCTCCATTTTCACGACAAGGTTGGGACCCCCCCTTTTTTTAACCCATTAAATAAGCTTGTTTCAAGCATACTAGTTTGGCAAAGGCATTTATCAAAAGTATAACACCAGTTGATTTAGTGATACCATAGAACCTGCAAATACATAATCCAAACATAGTACGAAATCATATATTTTGAGTTGAATTGAATTCAAGTTGTTTCCAAATCCAGTAATTCTACCAACATATTGCCTGAAATCACAGCAACGAGTTTATTCAAACTAAAATACTTCCAACATAACTAGTAACATAATAAAAACTTAAGATTCTTTTTGTAACCTATATTAAATGCATTTTTTTGACTCAGACAATCTAGGCTATACACTTAAGCATCATAACACGTCTGACAAGTCAAGTATAAGATAAAATGTCGATAACGATCTAAATGAAGGTGACATAGTTTAATTCACTAGAGCCTGAAAGTTCTTTTCAATGACATGGCTAGCACAATCAAACACAAGACCAAACCCTTATGCCACAGACATAATTATCCAATAACAATTGAAATAGCCCACAACGTCAACAATTGAATCGTTAAACAACAACCTAATTTCAAGGCTCAATACACGAATTTGATAAATTAAATCATACCATTATGCAAGGGAATCATAAAATAGGGGGATTAAGAGTTTACCACCATAAATTGGTTAATTCCAGGATGTAACCGACCTCCCTAAGCTAGTTCTCCTCTCGCTTTTGCCTTAATTCTACTTTTATGGTTCAAACTTTCACTCTCTTCATTCTTAATCAAGCGTTGGCCTCCTTGTGGTCTAATTGCACCAATGACAGCAGCCGTGGTGGTGCTGTTCTTTTGCCTCTTCCACCGGTCCACACTCTATCTCTAACTCTATCCCCCTCTCTCTCTTTGGTTGGCAAAAACGAGGGATGGAATGGGGTTTCTGTTTTCCAGTAACAAAATAAATAGGGCAGTGGTGCTTGCCGTTAAACGAAAGAAAAGGGGTAAAGGGTTAATGGGCCAGTTTAATAAATACCTACCCCTTTTTCCCTTTTTCAAATTGGTTTCATGGTTGAAGGCTTAGCGAGACCTCTCTTCCCTCTTGTTTTGATGTTTTTTTTTTTTTTTGGTGGACAACACTTAACGGTAAATAGATGAATAATCCGTGATGAGGCTCATGGGGAGGTCGAATGGAGGTTCGGTCGTCAAACGCCCAACCTAAATTGCATACAAATCTAGGTACAAACTCTTTAATCAAGTATATTAAAAATGTCGGTCTCACGCATACTCATTGGGGGGCAAATGTAATAGTGGATTGATGTATTGACGGTTGCTAAAGCAATAAGAATGCTTCCTTGGTGACCAGCTTAACACTCTTGTGTCCTAGGTGGCTCCAACGCCTTTAACCCCCAAGAGGCTTTGGGTTTTAAAGCATGACCCTTGGCTATCTACTGCGCCTTTAGCCCCAAATGACCAAAGGATCCCAAGGCACGACCCTTGGCCATTTGCTACACCTTTAGCGCCAAGGGACTAAGGGTCCTGAAGCACGAACTTTGGTCATTCGCTACACCGTTGGGCCCAAGGGGCTAAGGATCCTGAAGCATATCTTTTACTCGTTCGTTATGCCTTTAGCCCTAGGGCCCCAAAGCACCGCCCATGACCGTTCACTATACCTTTAGTCCAAAGGGAAAAGGATCCTAAAGCATGGCCCATGGCCGTTCGCCACACCTTCTAAATGCCCAGTCTTTGGCAATCTGTTTCACCTTCCACCCACAAGGGGGAATTCCCCAATGTACGTGCCATGGCTATTTGCTATACCTTCAAGAGGTTGTGACGCTGTTAGCTTTTAGCCTAGGGCCCGGTTTGTTATTGAGAAGTGCCGAATTTCAATCTTAGCTTGTTGTTTAACTTAGGGCTAGGAGCATGGCCCTGGGTACAAGCTGGATGAAGCATGCAAATAGGAAACAAGAAGTTAAACAACAAGCAATATGGATGCGCATCAAAGTTAAAAGGGAAAATACAATTTCATTAATAGTTTGTAAATGATCCTTACAAAAAAATGATGGCAAAAAACACTAACGAATAGTACTACTAATAAGGCACTACCAAAAAAATCCGGGGTTGGGACGTTTAATTGGGCAAATTAACTGCGCCTATACACGTCGCAATAAAAAAAAAACGACGTGTATGCAAGCCGTCGCACCCCAGCGTGTCACTGAGAAATTATGTGACATGTGCAAGCGTCGCAAGGCTTGTGACACTTACATCTGATACAAACTATTACTGCGCCTATATACATCACAAGGGCCAAGAAATTTTTTTTTTTAAGAACAATTTAATAAACTCTCTCCAATGT
>NCQV01071342.1:6857-34152 GCA_002740545.1 Lophocereus schottii
ATATGGAAGAAACTGAGAGAATTTGGAAGAACTGAAGGTGAAGTGGAGTTGTTGAAGTTTGGGCTATGAAGATAGGTAGAATGTGAGATAAAGAAGGCAAGAACAAGAAATTTAAAGGAAATTTGGAGCAAAAGTGAAGAAAATAAGAATAAAGGGAAAAAATTGATGACAAATGAGTAAAAATTGAATGTTTAGAGATATTTGGTTATGGAGGCTTTATAGAGGGAGAAGGAGAGAATTTAGAGAGAGAAGGACGAAAGATAGAACGGGTAGGGTTGTCTCAGATCAAAGGGCTTGAACAACCCTTGATCGCAGACAGAGAGCCTCACCACCGACTATGGGGTCCACCACAAACTGTTTTTAGTGAGCTCTATTTCTGAGTTTTTTTATTTTTCCTGGTAGCAGCTCCACGGATCGGATTGGGCACCACTAGTACTACTAGAAACTGCATTTTTAATGACCACTTTTTAACGACTAATCATAAAGTTTGTCGTTAAATGCTATTAATAATGACAAAAGTGTTTTTTTGTTGTTTAATTTCATCAGAAAAAGCATCATTAGACAACAAACCAAAAAGTGGGTCATTATTTTTTTACAATGTTCATCGTTATTGTTAGTTGGAGGGAGGGAATGTACATAAATTTAGGAGGGAAACTAAAAATAAAAATTGGAAATTTAACTACAATTTCCCTTCTAAGTTAAGATTACTAGAGGAAAAATGTAGGCTTATAATACTATGAAATCTAAATATTGCTTAAAAAAAAATTAAAATCAAATTAAAAGCCCTTAACTGTGACTGGGCAATGACGTGGGCATTAATTATTTCATCATCAACTCGATCAGCAGTGCCTCAATCTCAAACAAACTGATCGAAATCAGCTTTGCTTATTCAGTTCACCACCGTAACCGTAGCTCCACGAGACAATCCCAATTCCAATTTCTTTCCTTCAATTTCTTCTCCATTGCTTAAGGTGCGTTCTGAATGCGTTTTTCTTGCCCATAATTTGTAATTCTTGCTTATAGTGTTAGGTAACTTATGGAGGCGTCTTCTGTTTCTCTCAATGCCATGTTTAATCGAATTTCTTTGGTTTTTGTCGAAAATTGACAGCAAATTCACCAAGGTGACCACTGTCGAACAGCTTTTGTCGAAAATCGTAGGAATTTCACAGCACCAAGAACTTGTTCAGTCTTTGTATCTGTAACCTCTATATCTGCCTTTGTCCCTCTCCTGTTCTCATCGTGTGAATTGGTCAAAATCAAGAACCTGTAGTAGTGAATGAAAAATTTTCATCTGGGAACTTGATTCTAGTTGGCTGAAATTCTGTGATTTGATTTTTCATCCAGAAATTACAAGTATTTCAATCCCTATATCTGCCTTTGTCCCTCTCCTATTTTCACAGTGTGAATTGGTCAAAATCAAGAACCTGTAGTAGTGAATGGAAATTTTTCATCTGGAACTTGATTCTTGTTAGTTGAATGGAAACTTTGCACCTATGAAATACTCTGATTTGATTTTTCATGCATAAATGGCAAGTATTTCAATACAATGAATTCTGGAACTATGCTGAGAACTATCACTGCTACTGATCTGGTTTAAAGCTAATTAGTTTTACTGAGGAGCTGCAGAAATAGTACCAGCAGAATATCTCTGTTAAGAAGAAAGTACCTCAGAATTTTCTTCTTTGTGGACAGAGTGAGTCTGCTGTAGAAGAGTTTAGGCCTTTCAGTTGTACTAGAGATGATGAAATATCCATTTGAATGACATCCGGCTAAGTGCAACTATGGGGGCATGAGAAGAACGATTCTACAATCTCACCTTTTCTGTGATAATCAGTGCACATGGAAAGATTACCTGAAAATCTATTCAATGCAATATTCAATGTCACTCTTAAGTTCTTAAAGGATGGTTCAATGAGAACATAGGTTCAATCCATTGCTTGTACTGATTTTGTATTCCCTTTACTCAAACATTGCATATATCATATGCGATTTAGTTTTTCTGAACTACGTAAGTTACTTGAGAACTGAGAAACAATGTCCAGAACCAAAAATATGGCAGAGAAGTTAAGAAAAAGTGAAGAGCAGTCATCATGAAATTGAATGAGCATTTATATTTGTCATATCTGAATTCATTTTCTATTGTACATAGAATTATATGTATCTAATGATTTAAATGAATGTGTGAAAGGTCCAGGTTTAGTAGAACTTGAATAATTGTTCTTAAAAAGCTGCTTTTTTCAATTAAAACTACGTTATTGTCCCTTTGCAAAAGTATACAATAGTGTAGTAAATTTTAGTTTACGACGATATATGATTTATTTTAGGTAAAAGGAAGTGGTTTACTGCTACTGGATTCCACTTCAAGCAAGTAATAATTTGAGCAATTTGTACTTAAAATAATCTCCCTTGTAATTAATTCTTTACATCACAATTGATGGAACCTTTAGATGAGTTATCTAATGTGCTACCAAAATGAGATACTTTTATATTATTTATGAGCTAATATACTAATAAATAAGATATTTTTGGATTCTTTACAAACTGATGACTATATATTTGTATCTCTATGATTGGAGCTTCTTTTGATTTATTGTCTATTCTTTGTGGCTGTGGGACAATTTTTCAAAATGTTTTGAACTTTGATATTTGTAACCCACATTTAAAAAGTGGTTATTAAATTCTTAGTTTGACAACAAACCACACCTAAGGTCACAAGAAATATATTTATTCTTTTCTAAATTAAATTATTGATATGACAATTTATAGGATATTAATCTAATTAACTGACAACCAATCGTCAAATAGGGTCTTAGGCCAATTAATTATGATAAGATAGCTTCAAAAAATAAGTTTAGCACACCACAAATGTTACTGTTCTTGCTCATATTTTGAAGCATAATACCATCTTGTAGACTTGTAGCCAACTATTTAAGTGGACATATTGATATAATATCATTTGATACGTTCCTAATTTTTGTTCGCTTTAGCAGTTAGTGCACTAGCCCTAGGCCGTAGTGACCTATTTGGCCGACCAATGAAAGTCCCGGCCTTGCTGTCAAGAAGAGAACTCCCCCAATAATCGTATAGCAAGAGTACCCAAACATGCATTCTATAAACTTCTAGCTCTTTTGGGCCAAGAAAAATTAAACAAAATAAAATTCTAGCTCCTACCAATTGATTGATGGATTGCTCCTTTTAACAACCCCCTCCCTCTTTTTAGTTTTTGCTTTAATATCTCACTTATGTTTGGATGTTTGTCAAGGGAAGGTAAAAGAAATTATTAAGTACTTAAAGTGCTATAGACATAGAGTTCAGGGGAAAAGGTGAAAGAATTTTGATTTATTTTTCTTTTGTTTGAGTTTTTTAGTAGAGAAAATAAAGATAAAGAAGGTAATTCATTCGAAATTTTCTTTTTATTCCAATTAATAGGTAATCTGGGATTGAAGACAAAAAATGCAAAGTATAAAGTGAGTTTGTTCCCATATTGACAGAAAATAAAAGTCTTCAACATAAGTATATTTTACTGAATTTCTTAATTCATTGGCAATTGATTTTTCGATAGAACCTTTTTAAGTTCTTATACAAAGTTTGTTTGATTCAGGTCTAGCTTGTTTGATTAATTAATTAGATAATATTGTCTACTTCTTTTAGTTACTAAATTTGTCAATTTTTTTTGAACCTTTATCGTTTGACGTACCATATCCATACTATGAAAGAGATTACTTTATTATGTTGCATAAGTTGGCGTGATGGGCCGGATGTTTCATGGTTGTAATGCTCATATATTTGTAGAAACTAGGAGCACTTATAAACGCTGGAATTTAACATAATTAAAGCAACTACGAATTTGAACAACCCTGTAGGATTCTTGCCACTCAAAATAGATGTTAATTATTATACGAAAATATGAAGTGAAAAAGGTGTGTGAATTGAAAGATACATTATAATGCTCAACACTAATGATTAGGAGAGTGAAAACTTATGCCTATAAAAATTATGTGTATGAGTGTATCTAAATCTAATTTTATTTTTAGAAGCCTACATTTTGTGAGACTTGAGTTAGGTTAACACGGATTTCCTCCCTTTTTTGCAAATAGTTGGTACTTATTTTTATCAGCAAATCTACTATAATTTTGAGGTAATGGCACCTAAGAAGGACTAGATGAACATTGAAGACTACCTTAGTGAAGGGTATCAGAAAGTAGTGGAAAGTTTCTTGGATTATGCCTTTACTAAACTAGGGATAGAGTTCATCCACTGTTCATGCGTGAAATGTGTCAACATAGAGTTTAGAAGTCGTGAGTTAGTTCATGGGCATCTCTTAGCTTGTGGAATGGTTAAAAGGTACACCTTTTTGGCACCACCATGGGAAGACATTTAGCGAGTCTAGTGTTAAGATGAATGATGATGATAATATAAATGAAGATCATGAAATGCATGGTATTTTGAGGGATTTGTATCATGATTTTAATGACATGAGATCCTTCGACCATGACAAGCAACAGGAAGAGCCAATTAATGAGGCTAAGAGATTTTTTAGGATATTGAAAGACTCGCGGGATCTTGTTTATGATGGTTATAAGTCTTCAAAAATGTCAGCTTTAGTAAAGCTCCTTCACATTAAAACTCTAGAACGACGGAGAAATGAATTGTTTACCATGCTACTAAAATTCATGAAAGAAAAGTTATTGCCTAATGGATCAAATTTGCGGGACTCCTATTATGAGGCAAAAAGATGATGAAAGATCTTGGACTTTCTTATAAGAAGATTGATTCTTGTGTGAATGATTGTATGTTATATTTCAAGGAGGATGAGGAGTTACATACAAAAGTATATGGGCATCTAGATAGAAGACTGGTAAGCATAATGATGACAAATATAGGTCAAATGGCAAAAGAATACCGCAAAAGACTTTACGCTATTTTCCGTTGAAGCCAAGGTTACAAAGGTTATATATGTGATCCAACACAGCTTCCTTGATCAGATGGCATCATGATGAAAGAAAGAAAGATGGAATAATTAGGCATCCAACTGATTCTATTGCATGGAAATCATTTGATGAGTTGCATATAGTGTTCGCTTCGGACCCTCGTAATGTTAAACTTGACCTTGCTAGTGATGGATTTCAACCTTTTACAAATTCTAAAACTTCATATAGCATTTGGCTTGTCATTCTGATACCATATAACTTGCCTCCTGAGTGGTGCATGAGACAATCAAATATGATTCTTTCAATGCTTATCTTGGTCCTGATAATCCTGGTGATTCAATTGATATATATTTGCAACACTTAATTGAGGAGTTGAAGAAGTTATGAGAAGTTGATGTTAAGATATACAATGCATCTTCTAGCTCTCATTTTCAACTCATGCGACTTTGCTATGGATAATCAATGATTTCCAACATATAGCATGTTGTCTGGATGGAGTACCAATGGGAAGCTAGCATACCCCATTTGCATGAAGGAGACTCATTCGATGAGGTTGTCTCATGGCGATAAGCAATGTTATATGGGCCATCGATGCTATTTACTTATGAACTGTAAATTTTGTAAGTATAAAGATCAGTTTTATGGAACCATTGAACGGAGTGAACCTCCAAAGCCTAATTTGATCGATGAAATTCTTCATTAAGTGACAGATCTTGAGAATCTTATTTTGACTAAGGCTCCACATACGAAGCCCAAAATATCTTATGAGAAGAAGGGGGTAATTAGAACCAGAAAAGTATATTCTTTCAACTTCCATATTGGAAGGACCCTCTATTATGCCACAACCTTGACATGATGCATATTGAGAAGAACATATGTGATAATATTCTTGAAACAATAATGAACATCAAGGGAAAAAGCAAGGATACTATTAAGATATGCCTCGATTTAGAGAAAATGGGTTTAAGGTCTGATTTGCACTTGTTAAAAGACAAGGACAAGTTAAAGATGCCTCCTACTCCATACATTTTATCTCTTCCTGCAAAGCATATTTTTTGCCAATTCTTGAAAGAGTTAAAGTTCCAGATGGGTTTCTTCCAACATATCTTTTTGTGTGAAGATGAAGGAGACAAAAATATCTTGTCTCAGAAGTCATGATTGCCATGTTATACTCAAACATCTCTTACCATTAACATTACATAGTCTTCTCGCAACACCTGTACAAGAGGCACTTATTAAGCTATCAATGTTCTTCGATATATTAGTGCTAAGAACTGAAGATGGATAACTTGGAGCAAATTAAAGCTCATATCCCGCTTACTCTATGTAAGCTGGAAAAAGCTTTCCCTCTAGTGTTTTTTGATGTTATGGTGCATTTGTTGATTCACTTAGTTCGTGAAGCTAAAATTGGGGGCCCAGTCCAATTTAGATGGATGTATCCTATCGAACGAGATATCTATACATCTAAATCCTACATCCACAACAAGACTAGAGCAGAGGCATCAATTGCAGAAGGCTATTTAGCTCATAAACGTATGAACCTTTGTTCAAGCTATCTACATGGCATGGAGACCAAGTTTAATCATTCAGATCGAAACTACGAAAATCAATTTGAGAATGATAGAGGCTTATGTATCTTTAATCATCCTAGTCATGGACTAGGGTCGCAAAGAGTTCGTACTAATGTCGATAAGCATGAGTTAGGCGAAGCTCATATTTATATTTTGAAGAATTGTGATGAGTTACACCCTTTTCCAGATTAAGCCTTGCCTTCAAAGTGTTTTTCGTTTTTTTAATTCTTTGTATTTCGAATTAATTTGTGAACTTCAGTAACTTTTTCATTTTATTCAGACAATACTCCACAAGTTAACCATCTAATGCTACACTTGTAGAGGAGAAACAGTGTAAAAACTTTAAAGAATGGCTCAAGTATGAATTAAGTATACAATGCTATATTAATTATCATATATATTGGAAGTTAACACATGCATAACTTAATACATTGTAAATAATCTTTTTAGGCAACACGGTTATATGAACTTGAGAAGAATGACAAAATGGAAGATTTGCTTTCACTAGCTCATGGACCAACACAATATTTTACCTCTTTTAGTGGTTCTATTGTTAATGGATATATATTTCATACAGAAGAGCGGAAAAAGAGTTTCACAACTCAAAATAGTGGTGTGGTTGTGATGGGAAATGCATGCTAGGGAGATGCAAACATAGATTATTATGGTGTTTTGACTGACGTGCTTGAGCTATAATATCTCGAGAGAAGATGAGTTCTGCTATTTCGTTTAAGTGGTTCGATAGATATGACAAGACTAGAGGGATTAAAATGGATGAATATGGCTTCGTTAGTATTAATTGCAAATGGCAATTGAAAACTAATGAAACATTTATCCTAGCTAGCTAAGCAAATAAGATTTTCTATGCAATCAATAACGTGAACAAAGGATGCATTGTGTTAGGTTCACTGTTGTGGCAATTCACTGCGAAGAGATAACTTTTAGTTTGAAGCATTTTCACTACTTTGAAAGTCATACTATTTTGGAGACTAAACTTATTGGTGAGTACTAAATCGATCTTTCCAATGCATGTATAGGATAGCTATGATTTTATATAGCAATTAAAAGAATTCCCTAGCAGAACCCTTGCAAATGAAGGGTTATACAAGGAATAAAGATGGTATAGCACCTTTGTTGTAAAATGGCTACCTTTCAGCTAGCTCTTGTGACATTGGTGCAACTAAGTTAGTTGTTGATGACATTTGTTATTTGTTATGTTTAAAATGAGTATGTATGAAAAGAATATATTTTGATGTTCATCTAATTAGTTGTTGATGCCCAAATTGCTGCAGTGCTTAGGCATTAACAGGTAGCACCCAATATTAGTACAATACTTAATGTATACATAGGAGGTGGATACATATGCTATAAAGGTAATGCATTTTCTAATTTTATTTAACTTGCTACAAAAGAAACAATGATGAGGATTTTTACTTCTTTGTTTCAGCTTTCTTGAAATGGTTCAACCTTACTCTATAACAGCTGATGCTGCCATAACAACACCTACGAGGGCAACCTCTGGACACTTACAACAAGTGCAACAAGGGTCACAGGGTAGTTGTAACAACCACAACAAGGCCCACAAGACACTCATAGTGGCTACAAAAGACCTTATGGCTTCCACAAAAGCACAGTTACCAGAATAATCATTCCCACTTAAGATAAAAACCTTGATGTCTTCGTTGTTTCTTTAGCTTATGTTGGCGTATTTATTATGGAAAATGACTACTTTTTAGTTGCTTTTGTCATAATACAGGAGGATGACTTCTATTGAATCAAGGAATAGTTTAGGAAGTAATTCCTCCATGCCAAGGCCAAACGGATAAACGTTTACAGCACTTGGTATGCTAGCTAGAGGTCGTGGAATGAAATTGCATAAGCTCTATGCCTCCAAAAGTTAGTATTCTTTGGGGAGGGCTACTAATTTGAAAGGTCATCTTGAGAGATCTACTATTATCAGTAGATCAACTGATAGCTCATTGATAAGGCAGTCTTCAATCGGAGCTACTTTTGATGACAGAGATCCCTTTAATCTAGTAAGACATTTCCCTAGTTCTAGTAATCATGGTTTCCCTCCTTCACCAGTCCATGGGGATGATGTTGGGAATGATGGGAATGATACTGACAATGATGATAATGATGATGCATCATTCTCAAAGGATGGTGCTATATCATCCTCAGAAGATGAGGATTTGTATATTCCTCAATGTGCTCATGCTTTTAACCGTGCATTAAGGGGACCTGTCATTAAAGCAGCTCAAGTAGATCACACTAATGAGATAGAAACACTTAAAAGTGAGGAAGAATTGAATGATGCTTAGCTTTTCTTTCTACACTGTATTTAACTTTTAAAATAATTTATGTTTTACTTATGCTCTAGACTTGTTTCGCAGGAGGTGTTTCTAAAAAGAGAAAGCCATGCAAAAAAAAGTGAAAAAACACGAGGGAGAAACAAATGTAAAGAGATTGTGAAGCTCAAACCTGGAGAGAAACTTCCGATAGAATTCTACAATAATCATGCTGTTGGAGACAATTATGATATTTTTGTGAGGCATTTGGGAATTATAGTTCGTGAAACTAATATATGCCCTTTGAGAGTGCATAGATGAAAAGATATTGAGGATAGACAATTAGAACACATGCGGCAGGTGGTAACAGTATGAGTAATTCTCAAGAAAGTTATGTATATCTAAAGGATCTTTTATGCTCATGCTGTTTATTTTTATTTTATTTTAGAATGTTTTCTCCAATGATGATATAGAAGTCTATCATGAACACGTCTTGGATCATACGTATGATTTATGGACTAGTTGGAGGGATGACTTAAAGAGGTATAATATCACAAAGCTTGGAAGGAGCTTACAACAAGCTTTGGATCATGTTCCTAGTGGACTCAATAGACAGGAGTGGGAGTGGCTTGTGAAAGAGATATATTCAAAGGATGCCCTCAAGGTTTCATAGTAACATGCTTTCTTTTTCATTCCATTTTGCTTTCATGATTGCTAACTAATAATCACAGTAATTACTAACAAATTTCACCTTACTTTGTTAAAATTTTTAAAACTTAGAAGCCAAGTACTCAAAACTCTGCAAAAAGAGCATGTTATAAGAAAGATAGGTTGCACAGAACAGAAAGCAAGCCTTATCAACAAGTTGCTTGGGAGCTAGTAATATAATTATAAAACTTCTTATGTTTTTTGCAATTTTATAAATGTGATTGTTATATATGAATGCCATTTTGGTATTGCAAAAGGGTGCGAAGACTAGAAATTAATCATCTTTTCTGCAAATGTATCGAGAAACTTAAAAAAAGGGTACTGAGTTTACAACTCTTAAGATAGCTCAAAAATATGTATGTATATTTTATTGAAGCTGTGTAACTTTCTTTGGAAGGTACAAATTAATTATTAATATGATTAGATTGCATTTTTGTTGGATAAAATCCGAGATGTTATCGAAAAAGATCCTTTGCTTTCCCAAATGGAGGTGGGTTTTGTTCTTCAATAGATGTACCAAATTACAATTGTGTAAGACTTTGTTTATGTTTTGTGCCAAGTTCACAATTATGTGTTGTGTGCAGCTTTGAGAATGAATCTCAAAAGTATATTCTTTGTTTTACTTGGATGATAAATAAGTCCTGTGTGCTTAATTGGTAGACTACTGAAAAGGTTTTCAAATAAAAATCTCGAAGCCAGGTACTTGGTATTGAAGGAGGAGTAAAACCAAAAGATACAAGGGGACCGCATTCTACTAGAGCTGAGCTTGAAGTTGAACTTCATGCTACTACAAGAAAGAATGAAGTCCATACTGATCGTTTGGCTACAGGCAAAGCAGAAAATGAAAAACTTCAAAATCATGTGGAATTAGCTGAAACTGAAATGATGCAGGTCAAGGATCTTGTTTTCCAACATTTCAACACTCGTCCTCCTTCTGCTCCATATGATGGAGATGAAACTCCAAGTTAGAAGTTAATTTAAAATTTAATTTTGTGTTTAGAGAACTTTGGTTTCTTGAGATTAATAGACCACTTGTTGTAAATGGTGATGTGACCCTAGTTTTTCTGATCATTAAATTGGCTTGAGTTGAAAGTTAATTGAGAGATATTTGGATGGTGTGAGATGGTGTTGTGATAAATAAAAGGATGTTTGATGATATCTTGTTGCTGTGAATGAGAATTGTAGTTGTATGTGTGTTGATGAAGGGCGTTATTTGTGGTGAATGGTGATTTCAGTGCCTTTGCTCTCATCTATGATATGTTGTTATTGTTGGTATTGTGGTTGCATTATTGTTGGTTACTATTGTGGTCGTGTTATTGTTAGTTAGTATTGTGGTTGTGTTATGGTTGGTTGGTATCGTATTGTGACGGTGCTTGCCAACAATATATGCTGCTAGTGGTGGTTTTAGGCTACTCAACCTTGGTTGCATAGTACTCTTGCAATACTGATGCTTCAGTGATGCTGCTGGTGCAGAATAGATGCAGCTATTACATGTTGGAGGATGTTGCCCTTGTTGAGTGGTGGTTTTAAGCTGCTCACCATTAGTTACATAGTCATCCTCCAAAATTGATGCTACAGTGATACTACTGGTGCAGAATAGATGCTGCTGCTGCTGTAGGGTGTTCTCATTGGTGGTTGTCTATAGGCTATCGTGGCTCCAAGTAAGGCTGCATGTCACAAAAATTTATGGATGTCTAATGTTTAAGTATTTTTGTTACTTGAGAACATGCTTTTTTTAATTAAGTAGACCTAATTATTTTTGTTTCAAAGTAATGTGGAGATTGTATATGTCTTAGAAATATCGTACTTAAGAGATGAAGTTAACCATGGTAGACAAAACTTTTGGCGTATATATTTCTTTGTAATCTCTCTCTACAAATACATGTTTAACCCCTTTTTTTTTCTGTTTTGTAGGTACTTGAGGATGCTAGATTCCCAATCCAAGTTATGGTGCTTTTCCACAGTTTTCTTTAAAGATGCGAGATCATTTAGTTTTCTCCTATATTTTTAGTCAACATTTTATGTATTTCAACGTCAAATTTAAGGATAACTTTAACTTCTAGTTTACATAGTTGTTTTTTAGAGTTATTACATTTTTGGTATTATATTGCTTTGTATGTAGCATATATTTGCAAACTAATGATATTCAATTCAATAGATATATGTGCAAATTTGCCATTTTGAGTATTTCCTTGAGTTCTTTAATCCATTGTACTATTATATTGACTACACAATTGACATTAGTTCTACATAATTAGTAATGAGAAAAATATTTAGTCGTTATCATGTGATCACAAATTTCAACAGCAAAAAATTTCATTGTTAACCATTATCAGACCATAACGAAGAACCAAAGTTGTTATTAATGATAATAATTTTTTATTTTTTATTTTTGATTTAATAAGCAAATGATGAACAATTTGATCGTTACTATTATTTTGTCCACCGTTAATTAGTTAACTAATAACGAAAACTTCTCTTTTCGTCGTTGCAAGAACAAAGATGAAAATTTTCATTTTGTGGTGAAAACTATTAACGATGGGATGAGTAACAATGGCCGACGACCAACTTTTTTTTTTATCGTTAAAGCCTTTAACGACAAAAAATAATGCATTTAATGACCAACTTTTTTTGTTGTTAGAAAAGTAATTTCTAGCAGTGTAGGGGGCCGTGGTGGCTGCTGGTAGAGCTCTTAAAACTCTCTTATTATTTTTTTGAATGAATTTTTCTCTATTCTTTCTGCTTCTTTTGCTTCTTTTTCTCACTTTTTAAGGGGAAAAAAAACAATACACTAAATACAATCAAAGAAAAGAAAAACCTAGTAAGCAGGAAGAACTTAGGTAGCCTCCCAGAAACACTCTTTTAGGGTCGGGAGCTCGACCGTCTCTTCTAGGAGGACTCGGGACCAGAAAGATGGTGGACAACATGCTTGTCAATGCGTTCCCCCACATCTCCCAATTTCCTTTGTCATGGACCTCGAAGTCAAATTCTTGCACTAGAAGGTACCACCTCAAAAGATCGGGATGGAAGTCCTCCTACACCATTACGTGGCTCTAATTAGCTTTATTTGTGTACAGAACGAATTTATAAAGGGCTGCATCAGACGAGCCACTACCAATCTCAACTCTTAAGTCAAAGTCACACTCTATATCATCAACATGAGGCAGGGACTGCACTACTTGAGCAAAAGTGCAGTAATCGCTTATGGAAACTCCATTAGTAGCATAATGCTCGTCCTTGATTACGCTAGGTGACGCAAGCACACCGAATTCCACCTTAACATAATCTAGGCCGAGGCCTTCAGACGTAGCACATTCAAACACAACACGGTCAACATGCCACCAAACATCAAATGCGTCAATCTCATGAAAATCCATATGTTCTTCTAAAGTAGATGAAGGAGAAGGGATGTTCTGGTTTTCAAACAAGGAAAATTCAACATGACATTGTCCTACATCAAATGTTAATTGTCCTCCTTTCACATCAACCTTGGAACCAGAAGTGGTCAAGAAGGGTCTCCTTAGAATAATTTGGAAAAACGCATTTACGACCATATCGAAGATAATAAAGTGATCAAGCATATAAAAATCACCTAAACCAAGCTTCTGGAAAATGGAATAGGGCACAAGACTAAAACTTGCTCCAAGATTACATAAGGCCCTATCAATCATCACCTGACTGACCATGCAAGGACTAGAGAAGCTAACTAGGTCTTTAAGTTTAGGGGAAAACTCTTCAGGTACCACCACATTACACACCCCTCCAAATGGTAGGGTCTCAAACTCAGCATTTTTTACCTCACTCTTGGTTTTAGGCACCTCTCCACGTTCCTCAAGCTCCTTACCCGTAGAATCCTCCAACCCTCCTTTCAAGGGAACATAGTTACACTTTTAGAGGGATTTAGCTTAGGCTTACTAGGAAGTCTACTTGATGGAGTAAATTAAGAGGCAACTTGTTGAGCGATTTGAGCTTCTAACATCTTATTATGAGTAGTAAGCACGTCAACCTTAGAAACTAATAGCTTAATATACTCATCTTGTTTTTGTTGCACCAAAAGCATACTCTCGATCATAGTATCTAAATTGAATTTTTGAGGTGCTTGTTGAGGATAAGGTGGTCTTTGAAATCCAGGGGGTGGTCTAAAATTCATTTGAGGCATAGAAGGGGCATTAGACCTGTCGGAAAAATTGGGGTGATTCCTCCAACTAGGATCATAGGTGTTATAGAATGGGTGATTGGTCAGTCTAGGATTGAAATTGTTGACATAGTTGACAGAGTCACTAGCATCTTGAGCAAATTGACTCCCGATTTAGCAATTCACATTCAAATGAACAATAGACCCATAGATTTAACATGATAGGGAAGGGGTACTTCAACTAATAGAATTAACATTCAATCTTTCTAGCCTTTGAGACATGGCATCTACTTTAGCAAAAAGCATAGAGATAGCATCAAGTTCTAACTTATCTCTAACCCTTTTGGGCTGGCTTCTCTCATCGGTGATTGGTAGTTATTTAGCGCAATCTCTTCAACAAGATTATAAGCCTCGTCTTCAATCTTGTTTATAAGTGTACCACCTGTCACTACGTCTATAGCTGACCACATTAATTGAGTGACTCCATTAGACAAGGCTTACACTAACATCCATTATTAAAGGCCATGATGTGGACATAGCCTCAATAGGTCCTTAAAACGCTCCTAGGCTTCATATAGCGATTCATCCTCCCTTTAGGTGATAGTTTTGATTTGGTTTCTCAAATGTGTCATCTTATTAGAAGGAAATAATTTTGCAAGAAATACCTTGGTAAGAAGCCATGCTCTTGCCTTGTCCCTAAGAGAAAAAGGAAATAACCGCAATCGTATAGCATCGGCAGAAACATCATTGAGCTTCAATGTCTCGCACACCTCTAAGAATACCGAGAGGTGTAAGATGGGATCTTCTAGTGGGTTGCCTTCAAATTAGGATTGTTGCACCATGAAAATAAGAGCCGAATGAAGCTCAAAGCTATGGGCTTCAACGTTGGGTCGAGCAATACTAGAGGCAACGCCTTAGACCCCCGAGGTGACAAAATCCCGAGGCATCCTTCTTTTCCATTGTTGAAGAGGCTTCTTGAGCTTTTTGCCCCTCTAAGTTCAACTACTTCCTCCTAGAGCGAAATATTTCCAAGTCGAATTCAAACAGAAAGGGACTTCGTATATAAGTGGAGAAATCCTGCAAAGATCACCACAAAACACTACCAACACAAATCAAGAAAATACATTGAAAAAAAAAACACAAAAAAAGCATAGTAAATCCAAATAGGCGAACTTAACACCCATAAATTAGTCCCGACAACGGCGCCAAAAACTCGATACAACTGCATGCGCACAAGTGTCGTAGTGTAGTTTTATTATCGTTTCCACAGAAACCAAATGTAATCAACTGAATTTTAACCTATTATAAAAGGCTAAGTAACCAAATTCCAATTGGTTGTCTCAACTATTGCTATTTAACTATCTAGAAATTCAATCAAATTAAAAGCATATAGGGATTTGTTTCATGTCGTAAAGAGTTGAATCGTTGGATTTAAATATGCTCTTTTCCTAGAATTGGATGATCCAAAGGAGCACAATCGAACTAAGAACTCAATCTTTTCTTTCGAAACAAACTTAATTACCTAAACTAATCCAATTATCATTGTTTCAAATGTCCTTGGTTTTAGTCTTCGTTATGAATTTTTGATTTCTAGGATTTCCTCTCAATAAGCAACTCGTTTTCAAGAATTATTAAGTTAAGTTCTAAGTCGTTATTCTAATAATGAGTGTCTCCTTTCAGCACCTCACTCAACTATCTAGTATATGCAAGCAAATCCGGCAAAAATTTACTCACAATAATTCATCCACAAGATAGAATTCAATCAAACCAATTTTGATAAAGCACAAATATTGAAAATTAAAGATGCAAAATCAACAATTTGGCTAACAAGTCCCTAATTAAGTGAAACTACTCACACATAATTAAAATTAACAACATCTAATCAAAAGTTTAAGAGGAGAATAGAAGGGAAAGAAAGTTTAGCAACTATGGTGGTTTTCAATGGTTTGCAATCTCCAAGCCTCACTCCAATTCCCTCTCTTACTTTAAAGAAAACTTGAAAAATCCTAAAACTAATGATAGAAGTGTGATAGAAGTGAGTATTAGATGTCTTGGCTCTCCCTCTTCTGCAGCTCAAAAACACTTTTTATGCATTAAATCGATCATCCTCAACCGAAAGATGAAGGAAGACGAGGAGGCAAGCAATTCCAAGCTTACCATGAACCGTGGCCTTAGCTAAGAAGGGTCTGTGGTTGGCTCTGTCTCAAAATTCTCTAGCTCTTATTCTTCTCCACGGGCATGGTGACTTGGAGGCATCTGTAGGGAGTCAAAACTTACTCAATTGGGCTCAAAGCAAGGGCAAAAAGTTCAAAAACCTGCAAAACATAGAAAAGAACTGTACTCAAGTGTAAAATGTGAAAAGGAGTACAGAGTATAGCATGAACTTCATAATTCTCCTGGAAAATGCAGCAAAATGACCTAAAAATAGAGTCTACTCTTAGAATTTATCAATTTAGAATAGTCATCTTGTGACCCAAATGCTTTATCATCCATGGGATGCATGGCAAGACTAGCACATTTCATTGATTTCCATATATCATATGGACTAAGGAAAGTGTGACACAAGTCAGTGAAATAGTTGCCTACTCTGTCAAAAGTCTAATGGACCCACCGAGTGATAAATTATTTTCTTGACTAGGCAATAACGAGGTTTGTCCTAGAAATGTTGTTAAACCTAGTAAGGCATCCCCTACGATGCAAGGATGCCTGATGCAAGTGTAATTAAAATAATTGTTTTAAATGATTTTCAAATCTTGCCCTCTTAAAAAAATATCCCTAGTGCAGTCCCCTGTTGCTGAGGCCTATTATGCTGTTGGGTATTATATTTAGATCGGCTTTTTATTTTCGATAGAGTATGCACTGGACTATAACAGAGAAAGGAGCCTGGCCCAGAAGGCTTGGCAGCTACCCTAATTTGGGATCCTAGCTGGTTAGGTGCTGGGCCCAGTCTTCTGGTTTAGTTCTCCGGTGGTCTCTCTAATTGAATTGAGATAGAGATTGGACTGTTATACTAGTCCAAGAACCATCCTAGGTTCTTGGAGTAGTACAGAATCCAGGTTCTTAGCTTAACAACAGCTACTGTTGGGAACCCAAAGTTGCTCAACCCAAAAATATTTAACAAAATAAAAAGTATAAAAAACAATAAATAGAGTCTTCAATGAGTTTTCAGGAACACTTACAAACCGAATCTATTTCCTAGAACGAACCACATTCTAAATGGGACATCAAAAGGGCAAAGAGGTTCACTTCAAAAAGGTTTTCGAAAGGCCTCTGAATAATCACTAGGGTGGGGACCATTCTGCTTCCACAGGCTCGAACAAAGGATACAAGTTTGGGACCAATGGGATACGATGATGTGATGGAGTTGATCACATCATCACCCATCATCATTTTCAACCTCTACTAATCAATGCAGAAAATTGAATTCTAATTACACCTAAAACTGCAAACACACAACATATTGTGATCTATCAAATCAGATAAAAAGATTAAGGAGAGCAATGCCAATTCAAAAAATTCCAAAGAAACAGTAATTATAGTTGTCTAAGCTAATGAAACATTGCATCTTTAATTGCCAAGGACTTAATAATTCCGCAGGAGATTGATGCCTCTTTTATAGTAAACTAATTTCTCACCTTTACAGTCTCAATAGTCTCAGCACACGTTTCGCTCGATATTTTTAAGTCTCCTCTCTAATTTTTTGAGGTATTTTCGTATCAATTTTCTATGTTTCTTCTGTAGTTTTCTGACGATTTTTGAGGTGTTTGACCCTTGGGGTAGCCCCTTTGATAGTATTTAGAGGGTGGCATGAGCTAACTAGAAGGAGGCCTAAGCCCATTCCTAATAGGCTTAATTCAAACGGACCAACCAATTTAGATGAAACACTACTTGTCAAAACCCTTGGTAGACACCAAATAAGAAACTAAAAACCTGGTTGGGTTCCTAGCCGAAGGACNNNNCCAGGTTCTTGGTCGATTTAAGCCCATTCAGCCAGCCTATGCTACCTCTTTCTTTTTGTTTTCTTTTTTTCCTCTCCTTTTTTCTTTTTCAAACTCAAATTAAGGATTGATAGGCACTCAACCACAAGTTGGGGCATAATTTTTATCATCAATCATTTAAAAAAGAAGACGTCATTTTTAGACATATATAGACACGAAGTGTGAAAAAGCAGAAGAAAAATACTTTCAAGGTAAGGCTTACTCTAGAAAAGGATGGACCTCATCACAATTCTTTAGAATATAGATAGCTTTGTCCAACTCTTGCTTATCAATATTAATGTGAACTCTTTGGGACCCTAGTCCATGGCTAGGATGATTAAAGATAGATAAGTCTTAATCATTGTTAACTTGATTTTTATAATTTCGATGAGGACGGTTAAACTTGGTGTCCATGTATGTATATACCTTGAAGAAAGGGTAATACTTTCATTAGCTATATAGCCCTCCGCAATTGATGCCTCTAGTTTAGTCCTATTGCGGATGTAGGATTTAAATGTCTACATAGCTTGTTCGAAAGAATACATCCATCTAAATAGGATTGGACCCCCAATTTTAGCTTTATGAACTAAATGGATATACAAATGCAACATAATGTCAAAAAATGCTGGAGGGAAAGCCTTTTCTAGCTTACATAGAGCAATGGGGATTTGTATGTTTCAATTTGCTCTAAGTCATCCATCTTAAGTTATTTAGCAAAAAAAAAATATATCAAAGAACATTGATAGCTCAATGAGCGCCTCTCATACAGGTGTTGTAAGAAGACCATGCAATGTTAGTGATAAGAGATATTTGAATATAACATGACAACATGACTCTTGAGACTAAATATTTTTGTCTCCTTTATTTTCACATAGTAAGATATGTTTGAAGAAATTCCATTAGGAACTTTTAGTTGTTTCATGAATTGGCAAAACATGCCCCCCCCAGGAGGAGATGAAGTGTATCGAGTAGGAGGCATCGTTATTTGTCTCTGAATTTCAACAAGTGCAAATAGAATCTTAAACCTATTTTCTTTAAATTGAGTCGCATCTTAATAGTATCCTTGGTTTTTCCATTGATGTTCATGATTGTTGCATAACATTAGTGCATATGTTCTTTCAATATGCATGCCTGAAATCTATATTGTGGCACAATAGAAGGTCCTTCCAATATGAAAGGTGAAATATGATACTTTTTTTATTCCATTTATCCCCCCTTCTCATAAGATATCTTGGGCTTCATATGTGGAGCCTTTGTTAATACAAGGTTCTTAAGGTCTTTCACTTGATGAAGAATTTCATCGATTGAGCTAGGGTCTAGAGGTCCACCATGTTCAATGATTCCATTAAACAAATCTTTCTATTTTCAATATTAATGATCTATAGGTAGATAACATTGATGGCCCATATAACATTGCTTGCCACCATAAGACAGTCTCATCAAATGGGTCTCCTTCATGCAAATGGGGGCATGCTAGCTTCCCCGTAGTACTATGCCTAGACAACATGCCATACACCGGAAATCATTGATACTGTTGCATAGAGTTGAAAATAAGAGTCAGAAGACGCATCATATCAACATCAACGTCCCATAACTCATTCAACTCAATTACGAGCTGTAAATATATATCAATGCCATCACCAATACTATTAGGACTAGAAATGGGCACTGAAAGAGTCATATTAGATTGTTTCATGCACAACTCAGGAGGCAAGTTATATGGAATTGAAATGACAAGTCAAATGCTATATGAAGTTGTAGAATTTGCAAAAGGCTAAAAATCATCACTAACAAAGCCGAGTCTAACATTATGAAGGTTAAAAGCAAACCCTGTATGCACCTCATCAAATAATCTCCATGCAAAAGAATCAGTTGAATGCGTCACTATTCCATCTTGCGTCACTATTCCATGTTTCTTTCTTTTATCATGATGTCATCTCATCAAGGAAGCTATCTTAGAGGACATATATAACATTTGTAACCTTGGCTTCAATGAAAAGTAGTGCAAAGTCTTTTGTTGTATTGTTTTACCATCTGACCCATATTTGTCCTCATCATTACGCTTATCAGTCTTCCATCTAGATATACCACACATCGTACGTGTATCCATCTTCTCCTCCTCCTTCCAATATAACATACAATCATTCAAATATGAATCGATTTTCTCATAAGAAAGTTCAAGATCTTTGATCATCTTTTTTACCTCATACAAGGAATTCGAAAAATTTGATTCATTAGGCAGCAACTTTTTTCAATGAATTGTAGTAGTAAGGTAAACAACTCATTGCTCCATCATCATGGAATCGTAATGTGAAGGAGCTTTACTAAAGCATACATTTTTGAAGACTTGCACTCGTCATGAACAAGATCATGTGAATCCTTCAATAGGCTAAAAAATCTCTTAGCCTCATTATTTGGCTCCTTTTCTTGTTTGTCATGGCCAAAGGGCCCTATCTTAACAGAATGTCTCCCCATAATGATACCAAAATATATACCTTTTGACCATTTAATAAGCTAAGAGATGCTCATAAACTAGCTCATGACTCCCAAACTATATGTTGACAAATTTCATGCATGGACAGCAAATGAATTGTGTCCCTTGTTTAGTAAAAACATAATCCAATAAACTTTCCACTCTTTTTGTAATCTTCACTAAGCTCATCCTCAATACTCATCTAGTCCTTGTTAGGTGCCCTTGCCACAAAATTATAGTTGATTTGCCAAAAAAATACCTAGTATTTGGAAGACAGGAGAAAAATCTGTGTTAAACTAACTCAAGTCTCACAAACTGTAGCCTCTAAAAATAAAATTAGATTTAGATATACATAATTTTTGTAGGCATAAGTTTCCACTCTCTAATCCTTGGTGTTAAGTATTATTTTGATATCTTTTAATTCTATAACTTTTTCTGTTCATATTATCGTACTTAATTTTTCGATTTTCAATTTTATATTTCCTCCTTAATTTATGTGTACATTCTCTCCTATTGACAAAAATAACGAACTTTGTAAAAATAATGATGACTTACTTTTTCGTTCATTGTCTAATAATAAAGTTTTGATGAAATTAAACAATACAAAATTACTTTCATCATTATTAATAACATTTAACGATGAAATTTTATATTTGTCACCAAAACTTGGTCATTAAAAATCCAACTTGTACTAGTGACATCAGTGCTACTAACTAAGCTGGTTATAGTATTAAACCTATATAAAAGGACGTTGTCAAATTACTTGGCAAGATAGAGCACCCCGAAAGAACTAGTCCATCATATAATAATTACAACACTACAACAAAACATAACAATAGCGCCACCCTATATATGTTGTATTAGCAAGGTAAAATGTTTCATTAATTCAAATGCAACACTTTTTGAAACGCTGCCTTAGGCCCGTTGCATTAGCTTAATGCAGTACTTTCTTAGAAATATGCAAATTGCATTGGTCTATCAAATGTAATGCCTTTTTTTTGGCAAATGCAAATGCAACGCTTTCATTACCCAAGTGCAACACTTTGTCCATCAAACTTTAACATTTTTATCACCTAAATACAACATTTTTTTTTCATTCCACATCTACACAAACGCAAAATTTATTTTTGAGAAAAATAATTACACTTCCGAGCCCTCTTATAGCCATACACAGCTTCCTTGCATATCTCCAAAGATGCTCACATATTATTTTATGCCTTTATAACATACTCAATACTTAACTTCCTGGGAGGTTACCCATCCTGTAACTTCTCTAAGGTTAGCACGGTTAAATTTTTTTCTTGGGGGAACTAGTCACCGAGCATGCGAGCTTTACTTTTCATGATATATGTATTATTATTTGTTCATTTAAATGTTACCTAACCATACTTTAGAATATTATTTTTAAAAATTTTATAATTATTATGTTTTTATAACAAAAGTTAATCTTTTCTCATGTCTATTAGTCTCTCTCTCTACCTTCATTTTTCTTAGACACGTCAAGAATCTTTTTCACCCACCAATTTCTCTTCTAGTGTGTGTTTACATAACCTTCATTTCTATACTTTCTAGTCCTGTCTATTTTGTAGCTATATCTCTAATGGAAAATGCAGTACTCCTTTCATCCTTTTTTTTAGGGGCCCTTCATCCCGTTTTTATCTTCTTAATCAAAACTTAATTTGTTCCAAAATTATCTTCCAAAATACTTATTAAATGCACTACTAAACAATGAATTTGCAACATTTGTACTACACTAATTATCTATAGATTGGAACATCATTTTTAAAGAATGTGTGTTTTTCATTAAGGAATATAAAAATGTGATGAATAGAGTATGTGTTTTATACTCTATATAAGTCATATAAACATAGTTGCACAAAAATAAAGTCATATAAATATACGGTGAAGGATGGAATTTTTGTTTATTAAAAAAATTGTTTGATTACACTCACTCAAAAATAAGGTTTAAAAATCTGACAGTAAATTATTTTGATTACCATATTCTAACTGTTTTTCTTTCATATGTATAAATAAATATTGATAACTGTACTGATCAATCTTAACTAGTTAACTGGTAGACAAACGTTCGATTGGAATTATTTTCTTAGAAGGTGTTTGTTAATTCATGATTGAAGGTTTTAAATAATATATCATCTTCAATTGCATTCTATTTTTGGATCAAATTGTAGTGGAATATAACCGACCCAATATGATTATTGCAACACTCTCTATAACATCAATCCATTATGTTACCTTTGAGTATGGTTACCTTGTACTTCTATTGCAGCGGACCACATGTTCTAAAAATGATTGGGTTTAATTCACCATGTTTTATATTATGCAGGTTAGAAAATTTTAAAGTACTTGTAATATTAATTTTAATTCAAGTTCTTTTGTCTTTAATATTTTTGCATTTATCTTTGATATAATATTTACTGATGACAATTAAAGGAAAACCTACTTCTTTAATATTTTGATTGAATTGAATAACCTTATGAGCACTAAGAGCCATGCTCTATAAAATATTTCATAAAGATAATTTTTGGATGGTAATGTTTATTAATAATTTTTTAGAGAACAACATACTTATTTGACTATCGCAGCTTTTAAAGTGCAACACTTTAATATAAATGTTGTTTTTTAAGTCTAATAATGCAACACTTGTGACAATATAATATACTTATGCATGCAACATTTGTAAAATAGCGTTGCATTTTTACTCCAAATTGCAACATTTTTAAACAAGTGTTGCATTTGTGCTTCGAATGGTAAGATTTTCTAGCAAGTGTTTCATTTTATTGCAACATTTTTTATAAAAAGGTATTGCATTAAATACTCAAATGTAATACTTTGTATCTATTGTTGCACTATATGTTAAGTTGACCCAATTTACAATAATTTTTAAAACGGTTGCATACTCACTGTTGCATTAGACCCACTATGTAGTTCTGTATGTTATATTACAACAGCTTGTTTTGTTTCATTACATTATTGTTTATATTGTACTTATGTTTATATAGTTAATTCATCTGTCATGTTGTACTTATGTTTGTATATTTATTCTCGCCTAATTTATTAGTATTTCTTAATTTATTCTCTACTACTTATCATTAATTTTTTCTATAAAATGTTTTCATAAAATTCTTCTTCTATAAAATATTTTTGCAAAATTTAATCTTATTCGTGGATCTCTTGGAATTAGTCTCTCTATGGATAGGGACGCCAGTAGAGATAGATTACCTACATCTGGATCTACTCAGATCCCACGAAAGCGGAGTCCATACTGAAAGGTGGTGGTGTAGTTGTACATTATTGGTTATAGATCATACTATCAATTCGTTATTATTTTTACATTATTAGGTAAGCTTTCAGGAAGCAATAAGCTAATACAATTTGTAGTCCAGTTTAATTATCAATACAATCATGGCACCTAACTTTTTCTAGGATTGACTTCATGGCCTTATTTTTAGCCTGTGTCTTCATGGCCGCTAAAAATAAAGCAATCAGGCTTAACGGGATCGGCATTGATGCTTGGCTGTCCAGCAATCCCGCATAAGTCACTAAGCCGAGAAGATATTAATTGATGTTGAGCATTCAAATTTATAGTATTAAGCATTTAGGATTTCGATTTGTGGTGTCGAGTACAGAAAGTAATATTAAAAAGTATACATATTTTTTAATATTTTGCTTTTTGTTAACATTAAAATTCTTGCCTAGGTCCCTGGTATACTAGTTGATTTGATCATATTATTACTATCTATTTTTCTGCTAATAATTATTGGAGCTTATTCCACATAGTTGAATTTACATTAGAGTTTATTCTCTTTTCTTTGGCTTGATTTCTTCCTCCCTCAATTGTTTAAAGTTGATATGAAAACTTCCAAATTTTTGTCTGATAGTGGTTTTTTTAAAAAAAAAAAATTTGAAGTAAAACATGGTGTAACTTCATTAAATTATCTTGTAGTGTTTGGATGTTTCAAGAGGTGTAACTATGGGTGTTTTTTATATTTTTGAGACCCAAAGGCAGCCCATGCTACAATGTCCCTTTGGTCATGTGCTGCTACAATGTTATTTTCATTTGAGGCAACAAGTATTATAGGCCCGAATATATAATTTAGCATTGGTATATGACTTGACTTTTACCAGATCCATACATGAGACAATCTAAAACAATGTCTACTTGCACAAGTACTACATAACCCGCACCACTTAGGACATTTTCTTACAACTTTTATGTTTTCCCTTTTTTCTTCTTTTTTTGTCTTTTGTAATTTTTGACAAGCTTATTGTGCCTCCTTGGGTAAAAAAACAAAGCAATAATCACCATAATACTAAGTTAAATTAAAATTTTTAATTAACAAAACTCAAATAGTTACATTGTTTCAAGTGCAAATCCTGTGCAAGCCATAAGGCCTCCAGGACAAGCCATCGTCTCAAGCCATTAATTTTACACACATGTTTTATCGAATGTCTCCGAAAAGACCCAATTCATACACATACAGTATCTCCAAAGGCATGAAATCAATCAATCAATCAAAATTATTAGTTCTCCCCAAACTTCATATGTTCTGAGACTTTGACAAAAGCAGGCCGAGAAGATATGCCCTCCCACCAAGCCTTAACTTTTGGGCGGCTCTCAATCAAAGAGGCATAGGGAGTCTTCATAAGGTAGTAGGAGATCTGCTAACGTGTAGTAGTCCCCAGCCAAGTACTTGGTGTTTCCTAGCCTCTCTTCGTAGATATCCAGCACCTTCCCAAACTTCTCCACGTTGGCATCAATGATCGATTGATCCGGGGTCGTCCCACACAGGGGGGCTACGAAGAACTGGTAGATGATTGGCTGGATGGCAGGGTTGTAGCGATGTGATTCTACTTCCATCCACACCTTAACAATTGCTGCTTCCTTGAGCTCTCCTTGATGCCTTAGGAGATCAGTGCCTTTGTCCTTGTATTTCTCTGCTATGTATTGTGTAATTGCTCTGGATTCTATTCACCAAAAATTTGCAAATGACTAGTTGACATTAGGATTTGATCGGCTGGGCAAACATTATTCAAATACATAGACATTCTTATCCCCAAAACAATATGGAAAAAGAAAACCACATGATTAATTTGTTTCCAACAAACAGTTTCATCGAAATAAAACAGTAATAACAACAACTCTCAGTATGGATCATGTTTCAATAGGGTTTGAAAAGATGAAGATGTAGATATCCTTATCGCTACAAATTTTTTTCTAAAAAGAGTTACCGAGTCCAAGAAAATCTTCCATGCATGTGTAATTTTGTTTAGAACAATTCTATATAAAAGGAGCTATTTTCATGCCTAACTTCTCAAATAGAACTGGACCCCGGCTAACGTATTATTTATCCCTTTGAGTTGGACCAGAGCCCAATAATTTGGCTTGGTTCCGGATTAACCTTATGCAGTTTGAACCGTAAGATTTACACAAAATGCCGCTTTTAAGGGCGAGGCCTGTCAGAGGACAAAGAATTCAAGCACTGACTAACAAGTCGTCAATATATCTGGAAATTAGCCTCCGCACTTTCGGGGATAATGTTATTAACATTTGAAGCTTTGTGAGATAACCATAGCCATCTGCCAAAACATTTGTCAATTTTATTCCTTTTAGGTTGTTTTCTCACATGATGTGGGGAGGATGAAATGTAAGATTTGCAATCAAACAAAAATATTCAAACAGGAGTGCACGCGTATAGAATTGTGAAACCTGACTCAAACGTGCAACTTGAATAAAATGATGCAAATTTATATCCAATCCTACACCAAGGTAGTCAAAATAAAGTGGACTGAAATCTTAATTGACCCCAATCGAACCAAACCCAACTTAAACATCTTTTTTTAAAAGTAATTTTAATTTGCAATGTAGTTTTAATTTGCAATAAGACAGGTTCACTGGACCAAAAGTCAATTAACTCAAAGTTAACCTAAATCCAAAAATAACCCGACTTCATATTGAGACCAAAGTGAATCTTAGTGATCCGACCAAACATGAAATAAATTGTAGTTAACTAGAAACCTAAATGAATGACCAATTTGTCAGGTTTAACTGTAGATAAATTGATAAGGTATTAAATTAATAATGAACCCTACCAAAACCATCTTGTAATTTAAACAGTTCAATAGTTTTTAAATTTTAAATATCATCTTTAATTTTCTCTTCATAACAATTGGAACTATTTTTTTAATCTTTTTTTGGGTCTATGGGTCTGTATATTGTTAGAGTTAAGTTATTATTGACCTATAAAAAATTTCTAATTATAAGTTTTTTCATTCACAAAACTAACTCAAGATCTTGATGAAGGACACAAGTGTCAAATTATGCTTGTACCAATCTAAATTAGAGTTATAAGATGGTAACATAAAACTATTTTTCAACCGCCAAAAAAAAAAAATTGTATGATGGACAGAATTAATTAATGAGTTAGCCAAAATGACTTCAGTCAAAATGAGTGGGAATGTGCATGTAATATCACGGAGTTTTGACCTGTTGACTTCAGTCAAAATGAGTTTTAGGGAAGCATTTAAGCAAGTCTAGTCCATTCCTGCGTGATTTCGGTATTTTTACGTCTCACCTGGACCTATAAATTAATTATCATTTATCATAACCTAGACTTTCCTATTAAGGCGACTCGAATTTATGATTCGGACGTACCACAAACAATAAAAATGATAACCCAACTATGAAGCACGTACATTCAAAATGAACGGAAAAAAATGAATTTCCTAAGGTACAGCGCCCCCCGGGAAAAGGGGGTACTCCCCTTTGTCTTGTCCCCATCATAGTGCAACAACAACAACAACAATAAGTCTTGGTGTGAGTCCCGCATTCGCAGGGTCTGGGGGCCCCATCATAGTGCATATGTGCAAAAATCAAACCTAAAATAATAATAATCATAGTAACCCCACAAATTTTAAAAAATGCACATATAGTTGGACCTGATAAATGGGTCATTTGATTCTTATATGGGTCAAGTCATGTTTTTTGTTAGGTGACATTTTCGGTCATTTCGATTTGGGTCGGGGAACTTAAGGTTAACCGATTTTTAGTCCAATACGCTTGTCATACAAAAATAAGCAACTTTGTAGAAAATTGGTGTCGGACATAATTCGGTTCGGGTCAATTCGAATTTTGGGTCCACTTTTGGGTGAGATTACTTCAGATGTCGGGTTGGATATGGGTCCAGCTCGTAC